>JAADWZ010000689.1:0-13914 GCA_023336445.1 Pythium dissimile
GACAGGTTCTTGTTGGTCGACAGGTACATGGTGCCGACCATAAACGACAGCATAAAGTACATGAACAGGCGCACCCAGTAGATGCCTGGGTTGCGGATGTTGTTGAGCGAGTTGCGGTACATGAGCACCCAGAACTGGCGCAGCGATGACGGCGGTTCAACGGCGACGTGGTTGGAGTCGATCACAGTATTGCGATCGGCGACGATCATGCTCTGCAAGTTGGATGCAGCAGAGCTGGTCGCATAGGAGCCCACCAGTTTCTTGATATCGGCGTGGCCTTCGAAATCGGCGTTGACGAGTTCAATAAAGTACTCGGCCGGGTTGGAATACTGCGGGCACTCGAATCCGATGCTCGCGAAGTGGCGGATCGCGTCGCGGCGTGGACCGCAGAACACAGCCTGACCGGCGCTGAGGATCATGATGTTCGTGAACATGTCGTAGACCAGCGACGATGGCTGGTGAATTGTGCAGATCACAGTCTTCTTCTCGGCACACAGGTTGGCGATGAACTTCATCACGTTGTACGTGGACGACGAGTCGAGACCCGACGTTGGCTCATCGAGCAGCAAGATTGAAGGGTTGGACAGGAGCTCGATCGCAATCGAGAGTCGGCGCTTCTGGCCGCCCGAGAGTCCCTTGCGGAAGATATCGCCGACGATCGTGTCCTGGCATGTACGGAGCCCCATCTCGTCGATCACGGCCTCCACGCGCTCCTTGACCATCTCATTGGTCACCGAGCTGGGCAGACTGAGCTTGGCGGCCATTCGCAGCGTCTCCACGACCGTGAACGAGCCGAGCAGCGAGTCTTCCTGCGCCACGTAGCTCGTGATCGCGCGGAATTGCTTGGTGTTGCGGCGCGCGCCGTTCACCTCGATCGTGCCGTCAATCGACCCGGAGCCGACGCGGTCCGCGAGGATGTCGAGCAGCGTGGTCTTGCCCGACCCGGACGGCCCCATCACGGCGGTGAGCTCGCCCGGCGCGCATCGGCCGGTGACGTCGTTGAGGATCTGTTTCTTGCCGCCTTTGGCGCCGACCGAGTAGGACAGGTTAGACCAGCTGAAGAGGCATTGGTTCTTGGTCAGACCCAGGCCGCCCGAGGTGCCGGACAGTGTCGAGGTGCCGAGCTCAAGGTCGGCGGGCTTGCGCTCGGTGACGCGAACGTACGAAGCCTTGACGCTGGGGGATGGCATGTTGTCGTATGAGACCATGGAGCACGCGGGTGGGTCCGGCTCGGCGAATCGTGGAGTGACCGCGTTTGAGAGAGCCGGCACTTTACGCCAGGTCCAGGTGGGTGGGTAAACCGCAGTTGGTCCATGATAAGACGCATGTGTCCCTGTCCAGTCTGGGCACCGTAGCGGCCCAGATTCTTGGCTGCCTATCTCCCAAAGGGCCGTCCACATGGAGGACCTTGAGCCATACTACCCTACAGTATGGGGAAACCAGTTGAGCTGCAAACAGCTGGGAGCATATGTGGTACGCGACTTGCCATCGCCAGAAGGTCAGGCACACATCCAAACACGAATATTTGGCTTTTGAATCAGTGGATTTGCCCCATCCACGCCAAATGTAATTTATTAGGCGCTGATGTGTCTTACCCATTTGGTCACGACACCACGACACATTTGCGCAGAAACGAGCTGTTCGAATTGAGGTCGGTTCCGCATGTTTCCCATCGGCGGAACAACATTGGACAGCACAACTACAGAGATGAGAGTTTCCACACTGTTTAAGATAGAAAATGTCTGTGGTGGCTGATTTTGCAGCAAAAGTGCAGATTGAGATTGAGGAATGTACAGTGCCAGGTCTCCCGACTTGCGTACAGGTGTCGAAGCACTCGTGCTATCAGTGTACAGTGCCCAAACAAGACACATTTACACCTAGACGCATTTACAGACCACCCCTCTCTCCACGCTCGACTCAAACTACACTGCTTGCAGAACCTCTCGCAGACCTGAGATGTGGAAAGAGTGTCGATCCGTTCGCAGCCGATTTTGAAAGATGCACGAGGTCAGGCAAGCCGACATCTTGAAGGATACGATTTTGCTTCAAAGCTGTGAACGCACTCATCGTGGAAATTCACAATAAAGATTTGCAGAATCGACTCGCGATAAGGGGACAGATCAACAGAATTTTACATATCACTTGAGTGACATTCAGTGTCAAATGAATTTTTCCCTCTCATTTCGTCACTTGGATCCCTCCCGTACGGTCCTTTAACGAATTCTTTGCTATATTAAACACATGAGCATACACAATTCGAGTCAAAAAAGGGCAGGCCTTCATCTTGGGCGCAGCCATTCGCTGGTCCGACTGCTTGCAGCTGGACCGCGCTCTGCCTGCGGCGAATCGCGATCAAGAGATTTGCCCTGCAGAATTTGTGACCCGCCGGTGCGAAAGGGCCTCCCGCTGAGAGGCTGCTTCCACCGGCACCTCCATCCTGTCCCCTCATGTCTGTACAGTACTGTGCCGTATACCATCCCTGGAGTCGTGCCTGTCAGCATTCTGTCTTCCACGGACGTCATCTCTTTCTCTGAGATGAGCTTCGCGTCATCGCGGCTCTGAAAACAGCCCCATTTCCCCGTCTTTTTCTTTTTTTATCTTGTTTTGTGCAGTTTGGATTCCGTATGTAGTTGACTATGTCTGCATGTTGAAGCTGGCGAGCAGGCGTTGCAGTCTAACAAGGATCTGTTCGTTCGCGCATGTGATATCCTCGGTGCGGAACGGGAACTGCAACGTTGCGGCGCCACCAAATACCGAAATTGTGGAACAATCTCCATCTTGTTGGACGGATTCGTGTGGAATGAAGTGCTGAAGTGCGGGAGAGCAATGCGTTAGTCCTCTCGGTTTGTTCTCTTTTCACGCTTCGACACATTCCACGAAGCAATCCACCCACCTGATCGAGAAACACTCGCAGTTGGTCAGAGAGCTTGTTGGCGTCTTCCTCACTTTGCGCGCCAACATTCTTGTGCTCCAACGAACTATTCTCTCGTGCCTTGTCCAGAATGTTCTGCAGCGTATAGTCCGCCGTCCTCTCGTCCAACACCAACGACTCGACCGCGTGGCCAAGTACGAGCTGGAGCTGAGCACCGCCATCGGCCGCTGGCTGTAGCAACGCGATGTCGCCGCTCTCTGGATCGACAGCGTACAACACGCCGCTGACGAATGTTTTGTCGGCTTTGAGGCGCGCGCGCACACTGCGCCCGATGAGCGCGGTGACGTGCGGCAGCAGCTCCATGTCCAGACACAGAGTGAGTACAGTAGTATACGCATACCCGCAGAAGTATACACATGATGGAAATTGATGGTAACGATTCATAGCAATAATTAAAAAGCAAAAGAATTGGATATGATGATCCGACCTTGGGCTGTTCTGCCCGTATCGGCGAGCCCGTGTGAGCTGACGACGCACAATACGCCTGCAGAATTGTGTGAGTGTTGGAATGGACGGGAAAAAAGCGACGGGAATGCTAAAGTGCGGCCCTAAGCCTGCTTGTCCTATTGCCATTCTGAAGCCTTCGATCCAAATTGAAAAGCAGAACATTATGCGCTTATCAGCTATCATCCGTTTGCAGACAGAGTTGGTTGGAGAGTTCAAATACCGGTATATAGTCATGCTTTCACCAGAAGTTCGGCCATGAGGAGGCGGATCTGTACCTGCTGGTCCGAATCTAACCGCGCCACGAAGCACCAAAGGTAGTGACAATGAGGTATGCTGGAGCTCAACAATGTCGATGCGTCACATGAGGAGAATATTCCTTCGCAAGATTTGACGACGCGTCGTCCATGCTAGAAACAGTAGCTATTCACAGACACGATACGAGGTCGGTGCGAACTATCGCTTAGTGGGTAGTGGCCGGAATAGGTACAGAATCACAGCCGACACGCTCGAGGCATTCCATTTGATGGCCGTGCAGTAGGCAGTCTGTCATTATTAATAATAGAAGAATACACTGGCAGTGAGGATGTGGCATCGTGGAGGAGTCTCCCAGGAAATGATTCGGCTGAGAGCAGCACGTTGTAGCTCAAATCACACGGCCCAAGGAAAGCGCACCAAACAGATGCATGCGAAAGACACTCTGCTGGAGATTCATTCTCGATCTAACACCTAACCGGGCATTCCAGTCGTTGCCTGTCGGTTGGTTTGACACACGCGTGCCGCTTCATCGAGCAGTACCGACCTATTGACACTGACCTATTGACACTGAGGAATACGCTCCGCATGGAGAAAACATGTTACATCCATGTCGTTCGACACGACCCAGTCGCTTTCCAGCTTCCAGCATTTCTACAGGTCAGAGAGATGCGCGGTGTGTAACTCCACGTCGCGGTCAGCTCGTCGTGGGAGTCAACTCCTAGGTGCTCAATCCGCTCCGGAAGCACGTCCAGTAGCAGCTGCCACACGAATGAGCAAGCACACAATTCAGTTCTGCGGGCGACGCATGCCTCAGCGCCGCGTATGGACAAAGAGCTCTCATCAGTGAGTGAACACTCTTGAACTTCGATGTAGTTCACGAGCTATATGGTTCGACGTAGAGAGACTTTGCTGCAGAGAAAAGCAATCGTTCGTCTGTAGGTGATTGCATATTGAAGTTGTTCATCACGCTCCGGAAATCGTGATCTCCATATTGGAAGATACACTGTGCGTATCATGGCGCGCAGAATCGGCGGTGTTCGGTTGGTTGGTTCCACTTCAACATGGCACACTACTGAGACAATGGGATAGTCCCGCTCCGCTTGCGACTTGTCCTGTACAATCACAAAACCCACCGACATCGTTACAAGTTATTACATTCTTGCATCTCAGCTACTTAGAGCCCTACGAATGTAGACAAATGTGAACCAGACTCACTGACTGAACCGAGCCTGGCCCCTGGTGAGCCGCTGACGACAACATCAGATGGTGCGCCTCCACCCAGTGTGACGCGACGACTCCACCGCGCTGCCTCTACGAACGCAGTTGGCGTGGCCACCAGATCTCGTGGCACGCAGGCGCAGAACTTGGGCTGTTTCACCAAAATCTCAGCAAAGGACAACGCCAACCAGATCAGCATCAGCGCCATACCGGCTGAGACAGTCTCAGTGACGACGAAGAGTGGAGGGAAGAGGGTCCATCAACGCGAAATGTTGGCAAGTTTGTGTCACACTGTCGATTGACTGTGTAAAAAAAAAAGATTGGTGGGGAGCGGCCAAGCTCCAAACTTGTACACGCAAATATCGGGCCAAAGCCTCACATTCGTGTGGACTCCAGGGAGAATTTTTTGCATGGTTTCAGCGTGACTCTTGATCATTAGTAGTCATTCTGTGCACCACCCTCTCTCTACCTGCTACATCGTATTACATCAACACCAAAGCTTTCCTCTTCACGAGATTTTCATTGGGTACTGTGGATGTCAGAGGCACGTCACAAGTGACTCCACACACACAGCCCAACCACCTGTCGGCGCCACCTGTTGAGGCTGCTGAGGCACTCGGCCCAGAGCCGATGACGCATCCAATCGCGATTGCATGGAGCTGGCAGACCTGGCAGACCTGCTCACCGTCAAGCCTATTGGACAAACCATTCACGACTCTGAGTCCCAACGCTCAAGCCCTCCCCACTTCCATACTTGCCCGAGCACAGTCATGCCACCCACATATACGAGTCCGTTCCCCAAGCTCGACCTCTCGATCGAGGAGAAAGAGAACCTGTACAACACGGCCACGCAGCTCATCGATGAGGCCCAGGCCATGTACGAGAGCTACCTCTGGGACGCGCAGAGCCAGATCGACGACGCGCGGTGGGAGACCATGAAGCACCGCGAAGGCGTTTCGGTGTACCGCGACCGCCGCCCTGGCGCCGGCACGGGCAACAAGGATATGCACTTGCTGCTCACCACCGGTCTGGTGCCTGGCACGCTCAACGACGCCATGTACGGCATCTTGAACCACGGTACTGAAGATATCCGCATCAAGACCTCGTACGTGAAAGACACGCTGATCGACATGTCGGTGCTCGAGACGATCCAGGAGCCCACGGTAGACGAGCCGTTCCAGTCGCTGACCGTGCGGTGGTTCGTCAAAGGCGTTCCACTGCACGTTCGCGCCATCTCCAAGCACCAGGATTACGTCAACCTGCAGGCCACGGGCGTGCGCAAGCTGCGCAATGGAGAGACCGTGGGCTTCCACTTGCTCCACTCGGTGAACTTCGACAAGACGCCGCCGTTGCCAGGCTACGAGCGCATCAACCTGTCGCTGTGTGGGCTGTACCGCCAGGCGGATGACAAGAACGTGCAGGCGTTTATGACCTCGTACTTTGAGATCAAAGATTCGTTCATTCTGCCGCTCGTGATCAAGTCGCTGGCCGAGGCGGTCATCGCCAAGGGAAAGGTGATCGAGTGCGGCCAGCACAAGAAGCTCGCGTACATGGTGCAGCACAAAGAGCTTTTCGCGCCAGCGGATCCGTCGGTGCCCGACGATCAGAACTGCTCTGTGTGCGGCTGCGTCTCCAGGTCGGCACGACGAGGCGTCAAGTCGGCGTGCTCGATCTGCACAAAGAACACGTGTAGCAACTGCCGGATTAAACGTGAACTCAGCTTCTTCGCGCCAGACCGGGAGCTGTTGAGGCGAAAAATGCGCTTTTGTGTGTCGTGCATCGCATCTGCGCACCACGTGGACGCCGCAGAGATCGCTCGCACTGAAGTTCCCAGCCAGCGGAGCAGTACTAAAGCGCGTCGGATCCACAATAATACTCAACTGGTCGGAGCGTTGAGTGCCAAGCAGCCCCACGGTGGCGTGCGTGGACCAATGTCGTCGTTCTCGACCGCATCCAGTTCCGACCTGTCGGTGTAGTGAGCTTGTTTTAAAAGAAAACAAAGTTGAAGTGCAGTGAACTGGACTCACCGCCGTCATAGGGAACGGCGTCACAAAATCAAACAAAGGATACACGTATACCACCTAGTAGAAGTACTAAATTGGTGGGCTCGTCGGCATCGTCGTGTGGTACATACGCACGATCGCTGTCCATGGGGACGATCAATTTGTCTATACGCAATGGCAATACGAGGTGATGCGTGCGCTTTCAGGGAGCATGGGCGTCCACAACATGCACTCTGTCTCGTTCGGCAGTACAATACCAATGCCCAGCTTCACGCGGCACAAAAGGGCGCTATTGTGGCCTGACTGTACTGTGGAATCGAGGCGACACCAACGACCGGTGCAGAACACGAAGTCGTTGCTTGAGTGTCAATGTGCAACCCACTACGGTCGGTCTGTGGCTCAACGTTGAGAAAGCTGTGCGCTGGGATCCAACTTGTTCAGCAGCTCGTCTAGGCCGAACAATAGCTCCTTGGGCCAGTACCGATAATCTCGCTTGCGTCAACGTCCACCTCAGACATGTATGCATAAAGATTGGTGTGGCGAGAGCTGCCTACGTTTGCTTTTACAACAGCGTATGCGATTTGTGCACGTACTGGAATACCTCGCGAAAGTGGAAAGATGTGATCGTGTGGAGTTTGGAGTTAAGCGCTTGGTTACGACCTTGAAGGTCACTTTTCAGTGGGTTGACCTAGTGAGCTGCAGGCTTAAGCTCGCCGTATTTGGCGATGGAAAACGAACTGGACACGTCCGGCATGTCCTCGGTGGTCGGCCACAACGGTTCCCACTTGAAAGCGCTGTACGACTGGTGATTTCACAGGGTCGGATCGGATCTCGGGGCTCATTGCTCCAGTGCGTCACTTGCAACGGTCGGTGGCCACCGTCTCTTGCTCCTCCGCCACCGCATCTAACCGGCACTTGCTCGTACGGCGTTGGTGGCGCAGCCACATCTCGCGCGTGTAGGGCACTTGGCGGCCGCCCACGAACGTTTTCGTGGCCGTGCTACAGCGGTATACGGCGGGGATCTGCACGGGCGGCACGGCCGTTTTGCACAGCCCGATGAAGCTGAACCCAAAGTATTTGCCCGGGTGGGTCTTGCGGATGCGCGTCTTGAGCTCGTCTACGGACGGTGGCAAAGGCTCCGGGTCCGAGTGGCTACGTAGGCGAAAACGGCGGTGGTGGGGCTCGTGCGGCGGGAGGGAGAACGTCGGGTCGCCGTGGGCGACGTGCATCATCGTGGCCATCATTGTTGGCCTGGAAGATTGATCTTGAGGCTGGTAGTGCTTGTTCTAGAATGGAAGAATACCAACACTCGGATGTCGACTAAAACATGTACCCAGCGGCGAGAACTAGCGACATGCCGCGATTATTTGTTTTTAAAAGGATCTCAGGCACCCATCTTCCACGAATCTGCAGTGGGTTGAGCAGGGTGGTTGGCTGGGAGCAGGTCAACTTGAAGATTCCCGTTGGACATTGAAGTTGGGTTGTATAGTAGTTTTTACTACAAACTACAGAAGCACTGCAACGTACGGTATCCCATCTTCGTATGGAAGAAAATCTGGGGAGGTCGTTGGTCTCGCCATGGAGATTCAGCTGGTCGTGGAACGAATCTTGCGATGACGCCTGCGCTGCCCATGGCTGCCAAGGAAGAGTCCAACACCCCCACTGGGTTTATGATGGATTTTTCCTCGAGTCGTCCAGCTGGTCAGTCATACACCACATTCTCATGGATGCGATCAAGGCTTCGCCGCACGACACGTCGCTTGGCGGTGGCCCACATCGCGCGCGTGTACGGCACGCGGTGGCCGCCCACCGTCAGCGCCGCTGCCCGCACAGCACGGTATGCGCGCGGGATCTCCACTGGCGGCACGGCGATCTTGCGCATATGCGCGAGACTAAATGAGAACAGCTTGGCGGGATGCTGCTGCAGGATGAACTGCTTGAGCGCGAGCGGCTCGCATGGCGGCTGTGGCGCTGGAGCTGTCGGTACCGACTTGGACAGAGGAAGCCACAGTCGTGGCGAGGGCTTGATCGGTGAGGAGCTGGTGCTCGCTCGCATGGTCGAGCGACCGATGGAGCCGTAGGTTGAGAGCATCGTGTGGGGTTTTGTTGGTCGGATGTTGCAAAGTTAAAGTGACGATTGTGGGAGCTCGTCAAAGGAGCGGAGGAACGGGGAGTTCGTGCAGAAATGCAGAAGCTTAACCTGGTGCTTGAAGTTTCCACCAAACCATGCGACAGTCGAGGAACAATTAACCAATCATGTGCAGGACAACATAGAGATCACGATTCGGATTGGATAATCGATTCTTGTTTCTTCAGATAGAGTTCAGAAAATTTAGTGCAGAATAGTACTGTACGACTCAGGAAGCCACATCCCGAGACAGAAAAACGAAACCAACATGGGTTCGCTTCTCTCTCACGTTCGATACTGTTCTCGCGCAACCTAATCATTTGTCTTGAATGGCATTATAAAAGCCCAAGACGCCAAGAGCGAAGAATATGCTCCAGTTTTATAATCGGCGCTCACTGAAAATCGACCAAAAAGAAGATGGATTCGAAAGCAGACCACGATGACAGGCAGATGCGCTAGCCAACCACTCCATGGATCCATCGACATTCTGTCGTCGAGATGTGTCAACGTGATGACTGTCTATGGCTTCTCATCAGCCATGTTTGACTGGAGACCTCCGTGAACGAGCACGCTTCTCTGAGCGGAACACCATTATGCTGCCATTCGACAGCTAGAACAACCTACCGTTCGCACTAAAATTAGCCTGGCCTTTGATCAGCGGTTTAGGCTTTTCTGGACAACCAGTTCCAGTCTGGATGTAGCCTCACACCAGTAGAAAATCAGTGCTGCTTTATTGATGAAGTTGAGTTAACAGCACCCTGGTGTTGATTCAACACCGTGGACGTGGTCGCGTTTCTGTGGCCACTGGCCATTAGGCGAGCCTTCCAAAATGGGCCTTTCGAATACAGTTGACGCGGCTCATCTATGCCGCCCAAAGCTATGCATCCTCGCTATCCTCGCTCGTGGGCCAGGCGACGGGACATAAGTCGGCACTGTTGAATTCGATAATTCGGCTCACTGTGCAGTGTTACGTACTGAATAAGTGAATCAGCACAGCACAGGATTTCAAACGCGACAGTCTTGAAGACAGTCCGCGTTGGAAACTATCCTCACGGATGAAAGGGTCCCTTGAGTGGGATACACTCCATCATGGAGCGCAATTCCCTTCGGCAAATGAAAGGCGTTCCTTTCCCGCTTTCACGCCTCGTCTATCGAGCATCAACGGTCGCGACTCTGCGTTATGAGTGTGCGGGTAGTTTGCAATCGGACTATCCACAGGTGGAGGGAACCATCCCGGCCCGGGACGGTTCCAGGACCGGGTGCATGGTTCAACAAGCGAGCCACGCCGCGACTGTCCAGCTCTGCTGACCAGCGAATAAACCTGGCTCTACTTTGATCGTGTGTTTACTGTACTCGTCTTTTGCTGGACTACAGTATGAGATCTGCACCGTCAGCTCACGCTGAGCTGAGCTAAGCCTCAGCTGCTTGGCAGCGAGTCCACAATCGTTTCGAAACGTCTGGCTGACGTTCCGGCAGCATCAAGGATTCAGCATTGCTGCCCAACGGGCCGTCCGGCACACTCGACGTGCCTATGCTCTGCACTTCAATTGGATTTGAAACCTGACAATGGAGTCCGACGGGAATGGATCTTCGACTGAGGTTCATTTTCTCACGATCAGTCGTTGTGTAAATTAGAAACCGCATCACCAGAACATTTCAAAATGTCCTGGTGGTGCTTATTATTTTTCCGTCTTGACCCAGAGTCAGTTGCGGTGCGTTGACACGTTGAAGAGACCGCTGGCTCGCTTGGGTTCACTCGCCAGCTGTGAAGCTGATCGTGAAATAACAAGTGGCCACGAACCAGAAACAGCAAGCGCTTTTGCTCCGTAGAATCTCCGTCACTCGCGGGTCATGGGGTTGGGTTGACAGTCGTCAGGATGGCCCAAATGTTGGCCCATTTTCAAGTATTCTCTCTCTCTCTCTCCGCCTCATGGCCTTGGAGGCAGTAGTCATGAGGAATCCACGAGCCAAGCTCGTCGTAATGGATGTCTTGGCAATCATTCAAGCGCCCAGCCGAGTCCGGTCCGGTCTTCTTCTTAGACGATGCGCCTCTGTTACTGTTGCATTCGTTGGATGGTCCAAAGGTTCGCTGAATAATTTAGGATAGAACATCCATACGTCCTAAATATCTGGGTGTTATTAGGCAGTAAAAAGTGGAGCAGGGGACTTCGTCTTCAGATGCTCAACGGTCCTCGCCTTCCACTGTCAACGCTGGCAACGTGCGTGTTGACCGCCTCGCCAAAGGACCTGTCCGTCGTTTCTGTGTCGTGACGCCCCCCCCCCCTCCAAGGCAGGTACAGGTATAACCAGACTGGTTACCAGTCACCAGCGGAGAAGTTCACATGGTTCTTTGTGGCCCACGAAAGTGTCCGTCTGCCGCAACATCTGGATAATCTTCATCACCGTGCCAGCACAGTCTCACGATACAGTGTAGGATGCCTCTACAGCACTGCAGAGTCTACAGTAGACTGGATGGAGCAGCCGACTGGGATTCAATGTCAACCGACCTGGTTGTCGGTACTTTCGCTGCTTTTCCTCAAGGAGTGTTTAGTGACGGAAATTCTTTCCTAATCAGCCCGAATAGCACCCCTCAACATCGAGGGTGATTGACATTCATCGTGGGATAGTCCGTCTGTGGGAGGGCTACTGTACAGTCCCAAGCATTTCGTGTTGTCATTGTTGGACCCTTGGCTTGTCCAAGTTTGGCAGTTCAGTATGGGATTAGTTCCAGGACTGGACTGTCCACCTGCCCAGTTCCGTCAGCATCATCGGCAGAGACAGACTCATCCATGCTACTATATGGTGTACTGAAAATGGCGAGCTGGTACAAGTCGCACGTGCGTGCCCCGCCCAGACCCGTTAGGATTCTATTGTGGCCAGTTGGATGGGCCGCCGCCTGAATCACCTCTTGCCCGCAAGCTGCTTAGCCAATTTTCAGATGCAAATCCGACGGGGTCCTCATACTAATAGTAATGTGGCAGTCAGACTGGCTGGCGGTTGTGATCGGACTGCACCGTCCCTTTGCGACAAGGGACACAATTCTCTTGTTGTCGTCTTGGCATTCTCGTCTGGATGTTCTGGTTTCTCACTCGCCATTTGACGGTCTCCGCGCCACTCGAGGCTTCTCCTACCACACACTCACACAACAACTCCACCATGCCAGCGGCGCTGTACGCGAGCCCGTTCCCTCGCCTCGACCTCACGCTCGAAGAGAAGGAACACCTCCACTCCACGGCCAACGAGCTCGTGAGCGAAGTGCAGGACCTGTACGAGACGTACCTCTGGGAGGACCACTGTGCCATCGACCCGGATCGCTGGGCGCCCGTGCGCGAGCGCGAAAACGTCCACGTGTACCACGACCGCCGCCCGGGCGCCGGCACGGGCAACAAGGACATGCACTTACTACTCACTGTGGGCTCGGTCTTCGGCAACTTGCCCGACGCCATGTACGGCGTGCTCAACCACACGACGGAGGCCATGCGCATCAAGACCGCGTACGTGAAAGACACGCTGCTCGACAGCGCGGTGCTCGAGACCATCCTGGAGCCGACCGTCGAGCAGCCGTACCAGTCCATGACCGTGCGTTGGTTTGTCAAAGGCGTGCCGCTCCACGTCCGAGCCATCTCCAAGCACCGCGACAACGTGTACCTGGAGGCCACGGGCATCAAGCAGCTCTCGAACGGCGAAGACGTGGGCTTCCACCTCATGCACTCGATCACGTTCGACCGCACGCCCAATCTGCCGCAGTACGACCGCTTCAACATGTCGATCTGCACCATGTGGCGCCAAGTGTCGGCCCAGCATGTGCAGGCGTTCATGACCTCGTACATCGAGATCAAAGAGTCGTTCGCGGTGCCCATGGTGATCAAGTCCACGGCCGACGCGATCGTGTCCATCTGGAAGGTCATCGAGTGCGCGCAGCAGAAAAAGCTCGTGTATCTCGTGCAGAACAAGGCCGCGTTCATCCAAAACGAGGACCATGCCGGCGCGGTCCAGGAGGGCTGTTCAGTGTGCGGCTCCCACTCGCGGTCGGCGCGGCGCGGCGTGAAATCCAACTGCGCGATTTGCGCCAAGAACACGTGCAACAAGTGCCGCATCAAGCGCGACCTGAGCTTCTTCGCGCCCGACCGCCAGCTGCTCAAGCACACCATGCGCTTCTGCCTGAGCTGCCTCACCTCGGCCCACCGGTTAGACGCCTCGGTGGTCGCGCAGGATGAAGTGCCCGACAAGCGGCCGCGCCGCAGCGCCGTGCGCTCCGCGATGAGCGAGACCGCGTCCTCGTCCTCGAAAGAGTCGCTGCCCACGAGCCGCAGCGGACCAAAGTCCGTGGTGTCGAACGACTCGTTCCGCTCCCGGACCGGGCTACTGTTCTAATGTTGATTCTGGTATGGTTAAATACCGAAATAGTGGTAGATTTTTTAAGGGAACATGGGGATTTTCTACCACTTTCCAAAATATATGATCTCCATACCAAACTTTCAGGAACTATGGAAAATATACCAACTCGGCGCAATTTCACAAACTAATGTGGAGAATATACCAAACCGAATCTTCCAACAGATGAAATGTTAAAATGTGTAAAATATACCAGACTTCATTAAAAAAAATATGCAAAATATACTCAGCCTCACGAAGATCATTTAAGTGAGCACTCACGACTTGCACGTTCGCTTGTTGTGACCTTGATTGCCACACTGACCGCATTTGACCTTGCGTTTCGCCTTCAAAGCCTCTGTAGCACCCTGAGATTCGATTCTCTTTGTAGATTTCTTGGGGCGACCACGTTATTTCGGCACCGGCGGTGGTTGGTGACGTTCGAATCGTGTAAGGTCATCTTTGGTCACACAAGGACTCATTTTCTCGAGCGGATCGTACGCACGCTTGTACGCCTCTGTAGTCCACGATTCAACGTAGAAATCCTTGACAAGAGA
>JAADWZ010000069.1:0-87547 GCA_023336445.1 Pythium dissimile
AGAGCCCGCCATCAAGTGCACATCGTTCACACGGCGAACGCACGAGTCGCCGAACATGACATGAACGAACCACTGCCACAAGCGGCGCCGAGCTTGGTCAGCAGCGGCTCTCCTCACCAATGGCCGATCGTTTACCTGAAGCCGGTGCACTCCAGTGTAGGCGAGTCTTGGACGGCAGGTAATAGAGGAATCACCACGAAACGCGGCGTCGAGTCATTCAATGTCAGGTTGCGAACGCCACGAATGGAAGTGGCCTTCGGGAAAAGAATGTGGAGAGCCTTGGTGAGTTCCCGAGAAACTCCACGGAGGCATCAGCTGAATATGGATCGTAGATCGAGCACATGAACGTCCCGCTGGACGATCCGCGCGAGATATTGTAGACCTTGCAGATCCAATGGCCCCCACGAGTCGAAACCAAATTCCACCTCGGCAATTCGGAACAACACACAATCCGCTGAATCTCTGTCATTGTACACCACTGGCGGATTGGACTGCACCACGACAACCTGGAGGAGTTGGCGTAGGAGATTTGCCCGGTAAAAATTCTGTTGGCGGTCCGATTCGAGACACACTCGCACGGGGATTCTTGCCTGCTTGAACCCGCTCGTCGTCTTCAGCGCACTTGCTAGTTCAGTGTACATGTCGAGAAACTCGGTGGATGGAGCGCCGACGCCAACCACTCGCTCCAGGATCGGTTCCAGCGCGCGTGCTTCGTTGACATAAAACGAGACACCCAATCGAACGAGGCAACCACACCCAACCGCAGTGCTGACGTAGTTCGGTACAGAGAGCCAAATCTCGCGCACAACTTGTTCCCACGCGTTTGGATCCACTTCAAAAAGCAGCGGGAACAGCGCGATCTTCCCGCTAGCGCGGACAAAGCACGACGTTTGAAGCGGATCGGGCAAGACCATGTGGCAGACCAGCCAACAGAGCACCGAGCTGGCGTCGTCATCGGGGCGGATAAGTGGTCAAGCTGCCCAGCGTGCGCAGCGGCTCTGTCCAGTCGTCGCTTGTGAGCGCCGCACACGCTTGCGCTACGGCCGCGTCGCGCCTTGTGTCGTCGGAGAAGGCCGCTACCATTGTCAAGGTCTTCGTGTTGTGGGCGATCAAGGTGAGGCCAGACCTCCAGGTCACCTGGACCAGGTGACCTCTGACCAACCACGAAGACCTTTTATACTGAAGCGATTAGCTGAAATGAAAAGCCTTCCTAAATGGATATGGCTATTTACATGCTTTTTCCATAGCTTGGCTTGGGCTCGCCATGACGAGGAAAGTCCCGTTTGTAGCAAAGCCACGCACACTTGCGCTGCTCGCGTCTGTAGATTTCAAGAATGTGGGCTCCCGGGACGAGTGTTGTCTCCAACTGCTTAAAGTGTCCACAACTCGAGAACTCGAGCAACTCTACAGGAGCGCGGACCACGGCAAGCTTGCCTCTCCAGACACGAATTTGATTGAATCCGGCCGAGTCTGGATTCTGTCGTCTCGACCGTCTCTTTATCGCCTCCTAAGTGTTTATCTACGCCATTGATCGTAGCTGTTTGAGGCACCGAGCGGTAACCCCCCACGTCTTGACGCCACATCGGAAGCAGCTATGGCTGACGTTCCGAGTCGATGCAGAGAAGCCCAACTGATGGAGCTAATTTGCCAACGCTTTGTGTGGTGCGAATGTTTTGCGACTACCAATTTATTGATGGCTGAGAGTACCTCGCTTGTGTTGGAGCCTCCGGGTCGGTTCAAGCACTGTGTCAGCCCGACACTGCGGTTCTTTCGATCGTCTTCGACCTTGGCATGTCATTCGCACTCGCAAATTAGATTTTTCTCGTCAAGACTTCGCACTAGCGAGGAGGGTCCTACCAGGATTTCCCGTCGATACATGCCCTACAAATTTTTAATTGGATTTCGTGCGTCCATCGAGCTTTCTTCACTGAACTATAGAATGTTGTCAGTCGTTGGCATTGCAGATGTAGCCATATCGACCATGAAAGGGTCGTTCGATAGTCTCTGCGTCCACCACGGATTGCAGCACCTCGCCACAATATTTTCTTGGGGCAAGACCCGAGATTGGCACATGAGGCTCCTGAGGAGCAGCTATACGGCATCCTTCAGATGAATTTCACCAGTGGTGGACCACCAACCACATATGGTGTGGTTGTGCAACAGTGCGATTCTCACTTCAACTACTAACTCATGTCCACGCTGGCACAAGAGGTCACAGCGCGTGCTTTCAACCAATCATCGGATTTACATCACTAGTCGCGGTGGTTGAGTCACCTTCACACACAAAAAGTGAATGTTGCACTGGCAGAGCTGCCACTGGCTGTAGCAGTGGCCCACGCAGTGATTAGCAGTCTGCTGGTTGTTCATTACCGTACACTGTGATCATCACACTAGAGCGGATCCTGTGATCGACTAACTATCCGCCACGGTGGCACAGCGCGTGGATCCACCCAATCACCAACGAATACGGTGCTGAAAGTATCTGCGACCATCCACACTGGAAGATCGCTTGGTCCCTGCCACATCACAAAGTAGTTGTCCCATTTCCAGATTTCGGTGCTGTCCGTCCCATCTCGACGATGGCGCCGTTGTCGCCAAAGCCGACAGGCCACGAGTACGTGGCGCTACAGTCGCCGTCCAAGCCACCCATCGATCCACCCGAGACTGTTGTCAATACCGACCAGCCACCGGCCAAGTCCAATGCTGCGATCGTGCCCTTCTCCGCGCTCTTCCGCTATGCCGACCGCGTCGACCTGTGCATGCTGCTCGTGGGCACTCTGAGCGCCATGGTGCTGGGCGTCTCGCAGCCGGTCGAAGTCATTTTCTTTGGCCAATACGTCTCGGCGTTCAACGCCGAGACCGCCACAACCGACACCGAGTCGTTCATCAGCGGCGCCAACGACGTCGCCCTCAAGTACGCGCTCCTGGGCGTCGTGGTTGTGCTCATGGCGTCGCTGCAAGTGAGCTGCTGGACGATCACGGCTTCTCGCCAGGCCAAGCGGATCCGCGCCGCGTACGTGGGCGCGATCCTCAAACAAGAGATCGGCTGGTTCGACGTGAACGAGCCCGGTCAGCTGTCGACCCGCGTGGCCGATCTGACGGTCACGATCCAGGACGGCATGGGCCGCAAGGTAGCCGATTTGATCCAGTTTGGCTCGATGATGTCGGGCGGCATCCTCATCGGTCTTATCACCGGCTGGGAGCTCGCACTCGTGCTGCTCGCGTTCACGCCTTTCATAGCACTGTCGGCGTACGTGTCGATGAAAGTGTTTGTCAAGTCGGCGCATGTCGCTATCGATTCCTATAGCGACGCCGGCGCGGTCGCGCAAGAGTCACTGGGCAACGTGCGCACCGTGCACATGTTCAACTTGATTGGCGAGTTTGCGCGCAAGTATGAGCAGGCACTGCAACAGTCAGTCCAGGCTGGAATCCAGAAAGGCATCGCGATCGGATGGGGCTCTGGGCTCGTGTTTTTTACGATCTTCTGCACGTACGCGTGTGGAATGTTCTACGGCGCACTCAAAGTCGTCAACGATCGGCGCGACGGCTGCGAAGGCAGCGGTTGCTACGACGGTGGCCGCGTGCTCACTGTATTTTTCAGTATGACCATGGGCGCGATCGCGCTGGGCCAGGCCGGGCCAAGTATCGAGGCGATCTTCAGCGCGCGCGCCGCGGCACACGCCGTGTTTGCAGTGATCGACCGTGAAACCCAAATCGATCCGACATGTGACGACGGCCGCGTGCTACCAAGCGTGCAAGGCCAGATCGAGCTCGAAAGGGTCACGTTCGCGTATCCGTCGCGGCCCGACTCAACAGTGTGCAGCAACTACTCGTTGTCTGTTGCGCCAGGGGAGACCGTGGCGCTTGTCGGGCCTAGCGGCAGTGGCAAGAGTACGATCGTGTCGCTACTGGAACGGTTCTACGACCCCAGCCAGGGCAGCGTCAAGCTGGATGGCGTGGATGTGCGCGAGTTCAACGTCAAGTGGCTGCGCCAACAGATCGGACTGGTCGGCCAGGAGCCGGCGCTGTTCGCCACGTCCATCATGGAGAATATTCGCCATGGCAAACCCGACGCGACAGATGAAGAAGTCGAGCAGGCGGCGAAGATGGCGAACGCGTACGATTTCATTGTCGAATTCCCGCAGGCGTTCCAAACGGAGGTCGGTGAGCGAGGCGCTCAGCTCTCTGGCGGACAGAAGCAGCGCATCGCGATCGCTCGAGCGATCATCAAGAACCCTGCCATCTTGCTACTGGACGAAGCCACCAGCGCTCTGGACACGGAGAGTGAGCGCGTGGTCCAGGCCTCGCTCGACGGGTTGCTTGAAGCGTCCAATCGCACGACCATCGTGATCGCGCATCGCCTCTCGACCATCCGCAACGCCGACAAGGTTGCCGTCCACAGCGGCGGTGCGATCGTGGAGCTCGGCTCACACGATGAGCTGATGAAGATCGACAACGGTCGGTATCGACTGCTCGTGGAGGCGCAGAGCGCCAAAAAAGATGACAATGTGGATGAGACCATCGAAGAAGTGTTCCAAACGGAAACGGCCGCGCGGGTCCAGTCCGCAGTTTCTATCAGCTCCAACGCCGACGATCGCCACGGTTCGATTGCCAAGATCGACACGCTCAAGCAGCGCACTTCAAACGACGATGAGCTGGTGTCCGAAGCCAGTGGAATATTGGTCCCGACCGTCGCCAAGGGCTCCATGCGGCGTATCTGGAAGATGAGTCTGGTTGACTGGAAATATCTGCTCATCGGAAGTTCGGGCGCCATCGTGAATGCCGCGCTGTTCCCGATCTGGGGCGTGCTACTCACCAAGATCACTGTGCTCTTCTTCGAGCTCGACATGTCCCGCAGTGAAGTGCTTGAGGAAGCACGATACCGCGCACTGGCCTTCGTCGGACTTGGTGTCTTGTTCGGTCTGTCTCTCACATCCCAGCACTTTGGCTTCGCTGTGGCATCGCAGCGGCTTGTAGCGCGAGTGCGTATCGCCACATATCGGTCCATGCTCCAGCAAGAGATCGGCTGGTTCGACCTGGACACCAACGCGTCCGGAGCTCTGGTGGCTCGACTAGCCACAGACACTGGAATGCTTCAGACCGTCACGTCGGACACGCTCAACCGCGGACTCGTGAACGTGACCACGGTGCTGATCTCGCTCATCATCTCGGTCGCTGCCAGTTGGCAGATGACGCTTATCGTGGTCGCTGTGTCGCCCGTTCTGTACTTTGCGCACCTCCTCCACGAGTCCAAGGTCAATGGCACGATGAACACCAAGGCTAACAACGACGCCGACAACGCCGCTGGTGCACTGCTGTCGGAATCGATCGGATCGATTCGCACAGTCGCGTCGTTTGGTATGGAGACCTCGGTACAGACGTCGTACTTGGGCTACTTGAGCGTGTCCAACACGTCGGATCGGAAAGTCGGAGTGATCAGCGGCATCACGTACGGCGTTTCGATGGGCGCCATGTGGATGGTGATCGCGTTCATGCTCTTCATCGGCGCCAAGTGGGTCACGAATGGGACCGTCACGTTCGAGAACATGTTCATGGTCCAGCAAGTGAGCTTGCTCTGCATGTTTGCTGTGGGCATGGCGATGCAGAACCTCACCGACAACGTAAAGGCCCAGAAGTCTGTGAGCCAGATCCTCACGATTCTTGACCGTACACCAGCCATTGACTCCACATCGAAAATTGGTGAGGTGCTGCCAAAGGTGGAAGGAGAGATCGCGTTTGACAACGTTCAATTCGCGTACCCTTCTCGTCCGGACGCACAGGTGTACAAGAGCTACAACTTGAAGATCCGTTCCGGCCAGACCGTTGCGCTTGTCGGTGCCAGTGGCAGTGGCAAGAGCACGGCGATCGCGCTTCTTGAACGCTTCTACGACCCAGCGGGTGGCCGCGTCACGCTCGATGGTAAAGAATTGAGCACACTCCAACTGCCGTGGCTTCGAGAACGGATCTCGCTTGTGAGCCAGGAGCCGGTGCTGTTTGGCGGCACGATCGCGGAGAATATTGCAATGGGGCAGCCGAATGCGACCCACGAAGACGTGATCGACGCAGCGAAAAAGGGCAACGCGTTCGACTTTATCTCCAACTTCCCCGAGGGCTTCCACACGAGCGTCGGTGACCGAGGTGCACAAGTGTCTGGTGGGCAGAAGCAGCGCATTGCGATTGCCCGAGCCATCCTGAGAGACCCTGAAGTGCTTCTGCTGGACGAAGCCACCAGTGCGCTGGACAGCGAAAGCGAGCGCATCGTGCAGGCGTCGCTCGACAAGCTGCTCACGCTCAAGAAGCGAACGACCATCATCGTCGCCCATCGACTGTCAACAATTCGCCACGCCGACTTGATCGCGGTGACGCAGAACGGCGAGATCGTGGAGCAGGGCACGCATGACGAACTCATCGACTTGCCGAATGGAGTATACAAAGCCCTCGTCGGCCACCAGGCTGCTCCCTAACAACGGAAATGACTGAATAGATACCGGTCTTCTAATTATTTGTCGAGGCCATTGACCATCAATTTTGGAGGAATTCATCCCATCGGATTCTGTTCATAATATAAGAGTTTGAAGTGAAGCCATACGCACGCACAGTCGGTTTCAGTAGAGGTGACAATTACCGAATCCGTCTGGATGGCAATTCTCAACATTCATGGCGATGGCTCTAACGTATCGCATAGCCGGAATAACTACTACTACGTAGCAGTACGTAGTATCAGTCAGTTTGGCCTGTGTGGATAAAAATTACGTGAGGCGAGAGTCACAACGGCGGATGAATGGATCAATATCAGTGCCGAAACCGTGAGTAAGCTTCCACAAGGCGCCTGGTATCGATGCGTTCTGACTTTACCGTCCAACTCGTCTCCCGACGTGGCATCGAAATATTTGACACGGCTACTGTCGCTCCAGGGTCCGGGCAGAAACTACAGTCCATGCTGCCGTCAAGTCTCTCCCAGACTTGACTGCATTGTCCGTCCGTTGATTACACAACGGCGCTAAGTTCGGTGTGATTGAAAGTAAGTTCGTCTCTGGTCAACTTCAAGAATCCGTCACTTTCGAAGGATTGGCAAACGTTCCCATATTTGGAGTACGGAGATTGATCAAAATTTCCAATTTAGGGTTGAATCAATCCAGCCATAAACACCCATAACCCAAAGGGAACCAAGTCGTAAATGACAGAGGCGCTCGACCTCCAGCCCTGGCGCGATGCCGTGCGGAAGCTCAAGGCGCTGGCCACGACGCTCTGGACGATTAGTGATAACCAGCAGCCAGCTCCCAACACTGAACGGCAGAGCGACGTAAGTTCGTGTGGTGGAGACCAATAGGTTCGAACGACTACCCTGACTTCAACTTGGGGTGTTGCGTTGGTTGGCTTGAATTCTGAGTCTGTATCCATTTTGTCGTGCGCACCCTGGCACACCACGAGTCGGACGCGATGGAGGTTTGCATTTGGCGCGACTTGTCAAGTGTGCTAAATCCTGGCCATTTTGACCAGCTACCGAAGCCGAATGTGACAATACTATTCGCGAGGTTTAGCAGGATGTGCGGCCTGGCACCCGCGCTGCTAAATTCACTAAACTAGAAGGGATGTGTGACAACCAACGTGTCAATTCCAATGCTATAAAAGCTTCGCGCGCCTCCCGAAACCATAACACGCAATGATCGCTCAACACATCTCGCAGCAGGATCTTATCATGTACACACTAACTCAATACGCAAGTCACGCGCACGACTTAGCGCTGCCATGCCAAATATGATACCAATAAGCGCACTGTCAAGTTGCCAAGACGCCAATGAGATCCTTGACATGTCTTGAGCTGCATTATTGACTCCGATTTCGCCGAGAAACGCGAGCTTGAAGCGCGTGGGCATAGAACCTGCTCGAATGTGAATCGTTTCTTGTCGAAACAGCGAAACTCGTCTTGGATACATTCCTGACACTCAACAAATGCCATGCCGACTTGAACCTCCAAATTTACTACTCGTAGAGTTCGGTTGAACACCAGAGTGCGGCGGATATGATGAAGCACGTGAACAGTCCTGATGTGACGAAATCCTTCAGCTGAAGTTCGCGCAGATGCTTCGTGGCCGTGTTCCTGGGATCAGGTAGACTTTGGAACAACCGAGCCACATCGGACGAATCGAAAATTGTTGAGCTGATTGACAAGCTGTAAAGCTTGCACATTCTGGATGTGGCCGAATTCAAAAGCTTGCATACACTCGTAAATCGGCCGACGTCGAGCTTCTGCTCGCCAAGTTTTGAACACAGCTCAAACACACGATGGCAAATACCTCGAGACGTACCTCGCCATCAAAACCCGCGACTTCTAATCGAGTAACTTTAGCTCCGATTATCTCCAATAGATTGATTACAAGCACCAGCGCTGCTTCTGACAACACTCGGGGTCGATGATCCGCCCCACGAGTGAGCCTGCCCAAGCCTTTGATCTCGTGGATAGTGATGGTGATGCCGATCTCGCGCATGGGCGCGGTGTCGCTCTCAAAGGTGTCGAGCCAACGGTGAGACGTCGTCGGCTAGATGCTCAGCAGCTCGTGATGCCACTTGACAGCGTCGACGTGCGCCAGCAGCGACAGAATGTCCAGTCCCTCGGCTATAGTGCGCTCAAACCCATCCGCATTCGCTTCATTGAAGCTTCTGCTGTAGATGGGATGTGGATGGTGTTGATACCGGGCTGGGGAAAAGCGTGGACGCAGTACTCTAGAGGTCAGTTGCCCGAAATTTCATATGTAAAGCCCGTGTCTCAACGTTCGATATGGATTTCAGAGATCAAAATCACAAAAATCAACGAAGAGTCTCTTGTCGGAGTCAGCTCGTTTCTGTACATAGTCGGCAACAATCTCGTAAAGCTCGAGTTGACTGCTGTGGAAGGTGAACAGCAACTCGCGATCGACCAATATTGTGCTCACCCGCTGCGACATTGTCCACGACTCCAAGATCTTCTTATCGAGAACGACTTCGTGATCAACTCTCTCGACTTGCTTTTGAGCGCCGCTGTGGAAGGTGTTTTAGCTCTTGAACGACTTTCCGTCAATGTCTGGGGCTCCGAGTATGGGCCTCTGCATCGATTTGTTTAGGCCTTGGGCAATCGCAATCACCCTCTCGCTACGCACTCAGAGGAACTGGAGGTGGAGCTAGAGGTGGGTGTGGCTGTCGCAATTCTAGCCGTCAGTCCACGACCTAGTGCCCTCGAGTGGAACCGCCGACTTCACACGATCAGCCTGAAGTTTGTTGACATCAGCCACCCGCTTCAGGAAGTTCAAATTCGAACGATATTGACGCCATTGCTCGAGGATGAAAACCCTAGTTCTCGGAAAGTTCCACTTGGAATGCCCCAGAAGCTTGCATTTCTTAGTTCGATGTAAGGCCAGCGCTCAACTTCGGGTGCGCAGCTAGCTTCGTAGAATGGGCTTGACAGCGGCGTTCTTTTGATCATCCTCAGATTCGCCGCCCGCCATCGACCAAGAGTCTTGACGGTCGTGTTTGACGAACCACCACAGTTGCTTAGATCGGCGTGGCCTGAGCGACGACGAGAACGACTCGGACAGCGATGAAGATAGCGACGTCGAGGCTCACGGGAGGGCAGTTTTGGCGGTTGATCGAGACGATCTATTGGTTCTTCTCGACGGCAGATAATCGCTTGAAGCAGGTCACCATTGGTGCAAGCGGTATCATATACAAAGTGCGGTGACGAAGTGCAGACGACTTAAAGTGAAGTTGAAGTAGCTGAGTTGAACGAAACGAGATCTTCACACTCATTGCCGGTACAGAACAGTGCTCGAAAAAAAAGGTTTGTGATGGGTGGAGCTATCTAGTACTTTTTAGCTGGGCCTTCGCAAGCTCAAGCGTTTTTGTGTTCGTGTAGCAACGAATCATCACAGCCACTAGCCGCTACCGTAGCGTCTTTCAAGCTTCCAGCGAGTGCAAGCACGCATTTGTGCAATCGACGCGCCTACAGCCGTTCAAGTCCACCGCTCGTGGCCTCCGATTCTGCCCGCGTTCGCTTCTCAGCGAGGACAATGACATATTCCATGGCCGGATCTGCGAGGCGCTGGACCTTCTGGCGCGCATCGCTCGCGTGGACTGCGCGGGCGCATGGAAGCGAGAGGTCGTGCGGCTCTGGCCGGCCACTACTGCTGACTGGTCTGATGCGAGTCTGTCGGAAGTGGACCCAATTGTCATTGGACTTGATGGGCGGCTCGATAATGTCGACGATCTGGCGGTGCTCGCGAAGAGCACGACGGACCGAAGAAGCCGACCGCGAAATAAAGCAGAAGATGGATTTTTTTGGCTACGGTTCGCGGGAAGCGTTGTGGTCTGTGTGGTCGTGTTCCGATCCGAATAGAACCCACTTCACGCCCTGCTCGGTGCGAGTAGTGGCCCTGCCAATGCGCGCGAGTGGATCTCGACTTCAAGAATCTGCTTGTACGACCAAACGGAATACGAAGCGTCCGATTCATGCTTCATCGCTCCACAGCCCATCCGGCTTCGTGTCGCTGAGGCGTGTCTTGCCAAAAACTTGTGGATCATGCTGCTGCCCGGGTGGGGATGAGCGTGGGTCTATTCGACCGATATGGAATACCTCAAAGTGTTCGCCAGAAGAAGGCAGTAGGGTACAGTGCTGTCGGGCGTCTAAAATTCGTTTGTGGCACTCGCCGTGTTGCGACCAAAGTTTTGGCTAGTTTACTATTGGCTATAATAAAATAAAATCATTTGTGATTGGTGGATTATTAGATAGAGTTTTGACGAGCTCTTCAAACGACAAACACCGAATCCACGATGAATTTGATGCCCTCGTTGCGTCCGTGGACCGCCTGCAGCTCGTGGAACCGTTGCCGACAACAAACTGGACAGCTGCAGATGACGCGCCGGCGTCGAGTGGCTTGGTGGCGTGCGGTTCGACCAGCGATCTTTTAGCCGCCGACCGCGACGCCATCTAGGATCGGATCTGCAAAGCACTCGACCTGCTCGCACGCATCGGTCGGGTAGACCCACGCGCATGGAAGAGCGAAGTCGTGCCGCTGTGGCCCGCTTCTGCAACCGAATAGTTTGATTCGAATCAGCTTAGTGCTGGTCCGTTTGAGATTGGCCTCGATGTGAAGCTCGAAATGACCAACGAAATCGTGGTTCTCGCCGAGAGTATCATCGAGTTCGACCATCCGAGGGAGCAGTACCGCGAGAAGATGGAAGCGCTCGAGCAATTGGCATTGACCATTGAAACAGAGCGAAATAAACGCTCTCGTGTCCCCATTCGGATCAAGTTGGCTGCGCAAGACGGAGAAGAGCGCTCGCTCACGTTGTTCCAGCTCGCGCAGCTCCCCATGGCGCAGCGATACGAGCTCAACCAGCCGCTTCACGCCGTCCAAGGCTGCGCGAGATTCGAAATCGTGTCGATGAGTTTGATGAAGTGCTCGGAATTGTGCTGCCTGGACGAACGGGGTTTGCAACTCGTGGCCAAGATCGCGAAATGCTGCGTTTCCATCCCCGACATTCTCCACTTCCAACCGAATGATGAGATGCATACGCGGCAAGAGAAGGAAAAGCAGGTGAGATATCTTGTTGGCGCTCTTCAAGCCGTGCTTGTGGGCGGTATCCTTAGCGGTGTTCAACTGAATGGAACGATCCAGCGACTCACGTTCAACGAAATTGCCTCCAAGCCATTTTTGCCGGCATTTTTCTCCTCAGCTCAAGTGTGTACGACGCTCAAAGTGGTCGAACTCGTGCAAGCGGATGAATGGCGCCATTTCAGTAAGGGCGAGCTGGACATGTGGCGATGGTGGCCTACGCGTTCTTCAGCAAGCGCGCAGGAGACCACATCCAAAAGCTGGAGGTCGATCTGACAAACCTCCACTTTGTGTATATGGAGGCAATACTCGAGATCATCGCAGCATACGATCCACTGTGCACTCTACTGGGCAAGGAGGCCCAGAGACCTGCTCCCTCTGAGTGAATATCCAGCTTTGAGATTTTATTGTACGATCAAACCATAGACGGTGCCTCTCAAGTTAGCATCCAACTACCAGCGCCGATCCACCTTCGTGTCATCGAGGCGTACGACGTGGAATCACTGTCGGTCGTGTTGCTACCTGGGAGGGGGGAAAACGTGGGTCTACGCCTCCTGCGACAACTTGGTCGAGCCTATTCGGTCGCCAGCTGTACAGCAACCATCGGCTCTGGAGATCAAGTTCACGAAACTGACTGGGACATCCATAGTAGGAGCTGGAATGTTGCTCGATGCGATTGGCGGCCGGCTTCAGGTCCTCAAAATAGGCGGATTTCATGCACCACGGAAGCCCCGCGATGGATGACTGGTGTCTCAGCGTGCTGTGGCGCTGCCCTCGACTTCACGAACTTCGCCTGTCAAGAGAAATCAACATCTGTACGCTCGACATCTTCCGTGTTGCCGCGACCGCAGGATATGCTACACTCAAGCGTCTATCTGTTGCCATCTTTGGCAATGACAGTATCCACTTGCAACGATTCTTCCAAGCGCTGGGTGATATTACACACCCATTGTCTGTTTATTTGCAAGAGCTTCAGCTGATGTTTGAAACCGACGCGTCAACGCCGTTTTCGGTGATGAGCTCGCACATCCACGCGCTCAAGACCAATCGACAGCTGCAAACGCTTCGGCTCCGGTTTTCGTAGTGTCTACGGCCGTCCCGAGCAAGCGCAGCTTCGAGAATTACTTTCTTCCGTGCGGGACAACTTGAGCCAGACGGAACAGACAATTCCGCTTGGAATGGATGAGAAACTCGCGTTCATCGGTTCAGTCCAATGCGAACTTCCAAGTAGTACGCCATCAGCTGCACACCACCGACTGGACAGTGCCATCCTCTCTCGCATCTTTGCCTATGCCGCTCGTCGGCGTCCGCGAGATTTCCGAGCGACGTTCGCCAAATCCAGAGACGAATTCGCGGAGGCCGAGCCACATTTTGACGTCTTGAGGTTTGAGCACAGGAAGAAAAAAAATCCAACAGTGTTGCCAAGCGCTGGTGTCGTGACCGTACTTGGGTGACACTACTACCAGCCGGATTTGGCGGAATGGTGACTACAGTACAGTTTGGTTGTCTTGGTGAACCATCGACCGGTCGCCAATGACCACGATCTCGATGCCACGGTTCGCGCGTGACTGAATACGGTAACGCATCTCCACTCTATGTATTGGTTGGTGTACGCTCAACTGAAACTTTCTTGTACATTCGTAGATCAAACGGCGTTAACCGCTGCTTTTATTTGTCGACTTCTCGGCCGCAATCGTGTGCAGCAAATGACGCAACGCATCGCGGACTTTGATCGGTGACGCGTACGTCTTCTTGGCAGCAGTCGCGTCTTCGCGCTCGCGTTTGACGCCACCCTCGTCATCGCACATGAGAGGCTCCAACATGCCGCGTAGGCTGCCAAACAGCTGTGGACACAAACTCTCTTCTTTCGACAGCATGCTCCTGATCCGCTCGCGCTCTGTGGACACCTCCAGCCCAGCATTGTTGATGGCAACCACGGGCAGCCGCGCATCGATTGCAAACTGCTGGAGCACATGCTCTCGAACGTACACGAGCGGCCGGATCACTCGAACGTCCATGTGGTCGTTCCAGTAGCTCGCGCGCATCGCAC
Source organism: Pythium dissimile (assembly GCA_023336445.1). Classification (NCBI taxonomy): domain Eukaryota; phylum Oomycota; class Peronosporomycetes; order Pythiales; family Pythiaceae; genus Pythium; species Pythium dissimile. Next base: position 13,639 of record JAADWZ010000069.1, read on the forward strand.
GCAGCTGGCCGTTGTGCATCGCCGACAGGAAGAAACTCTCGGCGACGTCGTCCAAGTGGTGGCCGAGCACGAGCTTGTTCAAGTTGTTGGCGCGGCAGCACGAATCCAACGCGCCACGGCGCAAGCGCAGCGTGTACGCGAGCCGCGACTCGTCCTGGTGCTGCGTGTTCTTGGCTCGCTCAACAAGGTTCTCGTTGATCAGGAAGTGTGGCACTCCGAGCGATTCGATGAACTCTTTCAGCGGATTCGGGTCGGGCACTGCTGTCTGCTGTGTGACTGTCGCACAGGCGATCGTGAACTTGACTGGAGATCGCTTTTGAAGATGTAGCAGCGCGTGGAGCAACCCTAGCGAGTCTTTGCCGCCAGACACCGCGACGAGCAGACGGTCGTTTGGTTGGATCATGTTCCAGTTTGCGACCGCGCAGCCGACCCATTTGGTCAACTCTCGTGGAGGCGTGGGGAGCAATTCGCTGCTGTTGGTCTCGTCCATCACATTGGTTGGCCCAGCGGCTGGGGCGAACGGTGTAGCGGCCACGGGCTCGCGGTTGGTTGACCGCAGCGGATGCTTGAGCGTTTTGACACAGCTGCCAAGTACTTCAGCCGTGGAAATGTTGATTGGGTGACGTTGTCTGTTGTTTGCCCGTAGCTTTTGCCACCACACAACATCGGATGACGTCTCGGAAGCCACGTGATAGCCGGTGGAATACGCGAGCCGCGGGTCGTTCTGGCGGTACAGATGGGGCTGGACCGGTCCGGCGGTTCTCGTACTCAACCTCGGTCTGATGCCCGCTTTGATTGCAGCGAGCGCCTCGGAAGGGTACACAAACCAGCGCAGCTGCTCGTAGTGTTCGCCCCGGCTCTCATCAAAGACCGCAGGAATCGCATGGGGCTTGCCAGAAGTGATCTCCTCGGCCAGTGTCCTAGCTTGGGCCAAGTTGGCTTGCTGGTGAGCCGACCGCGCCTCATCCGACAGCGCCTCAACTGTAGATGTCGCCGTTTTGGAGGACGAGAAGCTGGACAGCGAGCGGCGGCTCGAGTTCGACGACTTGGTCAACATTGTGTGATGCTCCCACACACCCGTCTCATACTGGAAACGATACTGCGGCAAAAACTTCCACCCGTGGTCGGCGACAAAGTGGAACGCGTCGAGCGTGTACGCCAGCTCGCCGTCAGTCATGAAATACGGGAAGCTGATCCGTGTAAACCCGGCGCGAAGCAGCAGCAGCTGCTTGTCCTCGAGCAGCGACTCGAAAGCGAACAGCATATCGTCCGTGATCCCGAGGATTCGAGTGGCGTGCGTATTTTCACACTGGCTGACGCCGCGCGTTTGGATGCCGAACAAGTCGTTCAGCAGCGTACATACAAAAGCAAAGTGCAAAAAGCGGTCGCCGAATCGGACCAAAAACGAGAAAATCGGCACTTTCTCCAGGTCGTGGCGGCCCAAGAGCACAAGGTTGGGGTTAGTCTCGAGCGACTGACGGAGTGTGTGTAGATGGTGCCGCTGGATCGCTAGGATGTTGGCTGGATGGACTCGCTGCTTGAGCTCCATCGCGAGGCCGAGCCGGATACTGCCCACGATATCGGGCGTGCCGCCTTCTTCTCGCTCCACCTTGTTGGACAGGTACCGGTGGTCGTTCTTGGTCACGATGAACACCGTGCCGCCGCCTGGCGCCGTTGGCACCACGTTGCCCAGCAGCCGCTTCTTACACACAAGAACGCCGGGCGTGTTTGGCCCGCCGACGAACTTGTGGCCCGAAAAGAAGATCGCGTCTTTGTACACGTACGAGCGCATCGGGCCGGTCACGATCGGGTTCATGTCGATCGCCATGTACGGCGCACAGGAGGCATAGTCCCAGAACGCGAGCGCGCCGTGAACGTGGAGAGCGGCTGAGACTAGATCCACATTGGTCAGCACGCCGGTGAGATTCGATGCGGCTGAGAACGAGCCGATCTTGAGCCGACGGTCAGCAAAGAGCTGTAGCTTCTCGACGAGGAACGCGACATCTAGCTTGCCGTGCGCATCCTCGGGTACTTGAATCACTTCAGCGCAGCTCTCTCGCCAGGGGAGGATGTTAGCGCGGTGCTCAAACGGACCGACAAACACGACCGGGCGGTCGTTCGGGTCGGAGCTCGTGAGCGGCGTGGTCAGTCCTAGCGCCGTCGCGAGCTTGTGGATCGCTGCGGTGGCTCCTTGGCCTGTGAACAGCACGCAGTCTTCCGAGGCTTTGCCCGTGGTCTTGGCGTTGACGGCCTGCGCGATGACCTGCCGCGCCTCCTCGCGGAAGCTCGTGGACTGGAGCCCTGTGATCGACGACGTCGTGTGTGTGTTGCCATAGTGTGGGAGCACTTCGTCGCGGAGAAAGCTCTCGATGAACTGGAGCGAGCGGCCGGTCGCGGTCCAGTCTGCGTACTGGATCGCTTTCTTGCCGAACGGCGTATCGAGCAGCGTGTTGCGACCGACGAGGCTCTGCTGGATGTGTTCCACAACGGCGGTCGACTCGTCCAAGGACGGAACTGTGGCGCTTGACGGAGCCGGCATGTCTGTGGTGTCGTCCCTCTCTAACCAGTGGTCGATACAGCCCAGTGAGTAGCTCTCGGTGTGGATATCACTGGTCATGGACCCTGTCGACGTGGGCGACGCGCTGCTGTGCGGCTTCATTGAAGGACTGAATGACTGAATGACTGACTGGTCGCTTCGTCGCGTGGCAGCTCTATGACTGTTCTGAAACTGGGACGTCGTTGCGTCCATATTTGTCGACAGAAATGTTGTTTCGTGGGGACGTTTGGCACATTTCGCTATTGGTCAGGCACGTTGGTGCGACGTGGCCACATACTGTTGCACATCAAAGAATACTCGGACGCGAGAAAGTACTGTACCACTGTCACGTCAGAATTACCATCTTTGTTTTTGTATCCACGACTCAAGCTGTGACGGCTATGTGCAACGAGATAATGTGCCTGACCTCGTGCGTATTAGCATGATAAGACATCTACCGTAGATGTCTAACCAGATCAAACAAGGTCTCCCATCTCGTTCATCTACAATAGTCCAGTACAGAGATGCTCGCGAGGTCAGGCACGGTCTCTGGTCTCGTCAATCAACTGTACTAAAGTTCGTACTGTACAGTACCAACACAACATTCCAGCGTGCCTGACCTGGATTGGTGGGTGGGCGGGTGGACTAAACTTGATGGTACGGTACCATATTCGTGGAGGAGGATCCCACAAATTCTCTCCCATGCTGACACCCACTGAGTGCCAGGTTGTTTGACACCTTGTAGTCCACCAGTTGTGGCGGCGGCTCGCGTTCAACTCAGGTGCGTTTTTTCTGCCCAGTTAATTCGACAAAGATGAAATCGATTGCCCGGTGCCACTGTTTACGTACCGGAGTGCAAAACAAGCCAGACCAGCGATCGTGTGTTGGATGGTATCATTGGACGTTTGATTCTACTATTATGCAATGACGAGCCTGACAAGGTGCGGCAGACGCGAACGCGAACGCGACGACACGACACGACACGACACGACACCGCTGTCAGTGGCGAGAGAACTAAAAAAATAAAGCGAATCCTTCACATATGAAACAAATCCTTCATATATGAAAAACTGGTGACGTAAAACATCCGAAAAATGGATTATAGCCAATCCAAACAATTCCCTATTCAGTCTCGGCGGCAAGGCGACGTCTGAGCTGAGTGACTCGCGCCCACGCTCCCTCGGCAAGCTCGGTTGCCATGACTAGAGCGCTTCGTTACACCACCCACCGCTTCGCTTGGGGGGCAAGCAAATATGTTATACCTCCTTGGTCATCGGCATATTTGACGCCTGCCGCTGCTCCGTGGCGCTTACATGCTCAGCCAGAAATGTGGACTATGTTCCCGAGGAGGGATGACTCTTTTTATTTTGATAGTTTTATTTCATTTTTCGTATTCTGTCATTCATGGCGATAGCCATGTTCGCCCACAATGCCGGATATTACTAATATCAATAGTATCAACGTACGGATTGCTGGCGAACCCACTTCCACAACAAGTGATCTTGATGAAATACCTCTGTTTATTGATATGGATACTCAAAACTGATCTGAGGCATTTGCCGGCGGTGCTGTTCCACATCGATAGCCCGTATTTAGTCCACCAGACACGGGTTTCGCAAGTATCACCGTTTTCAGGGTCGTCACCGAGTTAGTATCAAAGCACTCCTCAAGCTGTACCGTTCAACAATGAACGCCCAAGCGGGGACGTGAGAGACGTGTTAATCCACCAAAAGGTGAAATTTCCGCATCCGGCACGGCGCGGCATACTCGAAAACCATCGCCATGACGCCACTGTCCAGAGCAACCACGTTCTTTCCGTGGACGACGCTCAACAACGCGGCTGTGCTGAGCAGATCTAGTTGTATACAAGCGTTGTGCTTGTGGTCTTCATTCACTAGGTCACCTCCATCTTCACTGTCTTCGGTATCGTCGTCTTCGTCTTCGCTGTCGCTCTCCGTCTCCTCTTCGTAGAACTTGCGCTCAATATTGAAGGCCGTGCTGCCGAAGCCTCCCCACGGATTCTGCAGGCGGAATCGACATGCAGCGACTTCATCGCCATCTTCGTTTACTCGCCACCCGCGCGGATAAATCGCTCGGATCGGGTGCTTCGCCACGAGCGTCGCGTAGACTGTTTCTTCACACATTTCGCAATACGTGTCAAGGTTCATCCTGAGAGACTGGGCATGATGTCTTGCATCGCGGCTACTTAGCGAGTACGTGACAAGCTGCCATCTTGTCGCAAGTGCGGCAAAGTCGTCGCGGGTCATCTCTTGGAGCTCGGAGTCGTCCATGACCCCACTTGGATATTGACGCGGCTAACCGACTGGCTAAATTGCAAAGCCGACGTCAAAGCTGGTATCAGGTGGGGCGATGCCTTGTCAGCAATCATAACTGTATAGTCGAGACTGGGTGCAGGCTGGACTTACCGTAGGCACTGCAGAGCGCGAGCCACGATGAGGGTGCTCTCCGTCAAGCTCCGGCAGGTCGAGCACGACCACGCCAACCATTACGAGCTTTTCCAAACACACCAATCCGGCTCAGTTGAGTAGCACACTGCACGTCGATGCGAAGCGAACCTTTTAAATCTTGAAGAGTGTACGCTTGTCGCTGGTAGCGCGGCGGACCTGAAGCTCGACAAGTTCCAAGATCTTTTCCAGCACGTGGGTCAAGTCGTCCCCGACGGGCTCCTCCCTATCGAGCTCAATTCGAGCAGGCAGACATGACAGAGGCGCATCCTGCCCCGGGTCATCGTCCGTCTCGTTGAAGGCTTTCAACTCTTCAATTGTCGAGACTGGAAACTGGGCACCAAACTCAAACTGGGGCTGCGCCGTCGAGTCACTGGTCAGCGCCTTGAGCTCCTCGCGCACCCACTCGACAAATCAACCGTTTTCCCAAATCTCGATCAGTTATCACGCGTCCACGTCGACGCGCGCAAGCTTTGAGAGCAGACCCACAGCCTTGTTCAGGTCGCCAAGTCGAGCAGTTGACGCCTCCAGCCCCGTTTCTTTTCGATGGATCCAGATCACATGCGGACAACACGCCGACGGGTCTACCTGGTCAGCATCGCTTGTGGTTTTGAGGTCGAGCGTGCATCCGAGGCGCACCACGTTGTGCAGTGGGCGCAGGCGCGCGCGGTCCACGAGCACAGCGCCAAGCTGCATCGTCGTGAGGCGACTAGCGAGAACCCCTGCATGCTCGGGCTCGGCATTCATGAGGCAGATGTGGAACCACCAGTCGTGCATCTCGTGGCCGATGCACACGGTGTGCGCGGCGCCATGACCGGTCGGTGGCCAAGTCAAACACCAGCGAGATCACGTCTGGCGAGAGCTGCGCGGCGGCCGAATTCGACTCTGCGCGTTGGCGCTGCACGCTCAGAAAGGCAAGGCGGCGGTCAGACGAAAGCGGGTCGCTCGGCACGACCACGCTTCACTGGCATAGTCGTCGAATTTGAGGCGCGGGCGGTCGTCGTCGTGCTCGTCTTCATCGTTCTCATCGTCGCTGTCTTGACCGTAGCCCACGCCCAAGTCAAGGCGAATACCTTGATCGTCCACGCGCTCATGCATGTGGATGTGCGAGAGAAGTCGTTTTTCCACACCATCGTGCTCATGCACTCGCCCATGTTCGCAGTGAAACTGCGACTCCAGCCGTTGCCCACTCGACGGCGCCGCAGTTTGCGTTGGATCTCGCAGTCAACCTCTGTCGGAGTTATTGCCACCAGAAACTCGTCAAGCGCTGCGCTTGAGATCCGCAGATCGCACAGCTCGAGCGACGATAGTCGGAACAACGGATCACTCTCGTACCGTTCAACTCCAATAAAGTCAGCGCCATGCCGCGCAGACGCAAGTTTTGGAGACGAGGCAAGTTGTCAAACACAAGCTGGGTGCCGTCGTCGTCCACTTCTTGGGATTCCAGTGCGAGCGACCTCACTGACAGCCCAACCAGTCGAAGTATTCGCGTAATACTTGTCGTCAGCCTACGACTCGGACGCGATCGCCGCGAAAGAAAATCGCAAATGCGACAACCGACGTCAAGGCGCTGGGTATTTGCTTAAGCTCGCGCGGAAAGACCACTAGGAAGAGCAAATTGAGCTCCCGGAGGAAGAGATGTGGTGGGTGGACGACCGCAACCAGATACGCGACGCGGTGAGTGGCATGCCCGAAGGTTGAGAGTTCCTAGCCAGCCACTTCCCGGTGGTGAATCGCCGCATGGAACTCGACCAAACGGCCCGTGTCGACAGGCTTGTCCAAGTGTGCATTGGCCGCGGTATTTGGGCAAGGCTGGTGGATTTAGGCGTACATCACTGCGAACAAGCCTGGCAGTGAAAACGACTGGGACGGCATGCTGTTCGGTTCGGGGTCGATAAAGGAATGGGGCGTGCTCTACATGAAACAAGAACGGCGCTTTCGAATAATCCGCGTGTTTGTCATCCTGCAAGAGTTTGATGGCGCAGGTCGACTACAATGCGTGGCTCCAGGAATTTGGCTCTTCGATAGCGAACAATCGCGCCTTCCGAACAAGAAGAGACGCAAGTCAATGGCCAACTCTCAAGCACAGATTGTCGACGGCTGAGACCGAACCAATCCCAATTAAGAAACTACACATCCGGTAGCCAGCGACCTTGAGTTTGAAATCAGCGTGCATACTTGGGAACTACCACCAACGACGACAGTAGAGCGCCTCGACTCCAAGATCGGGCGACTCGTGGAGGCACTGAGCGTCGCATCTCGAGAAATCGATGATGAACCAGTCGCCGAAGTGTTCGACAAGTTCAATAAGCTGTTCAGTGACTGGACAGCATATTGAGACTGGACGTCCAGAATCACCCTGAAGTTGGGGACCATGATCACCTTGTGGTGGGGCTGTGCGGCGACCAGAACACTGGCTCCATGGACCGCCGAAATATTGATCAATGACCCGTCCTCGCAAACTCTCACGGTGCATATCCCTGGCTTCGGCTTGTGCTACATCGATCGCTCGTGCCTGCCGAACAAAAAGAGACGAGCTTCGCCGATTGCGAGTTAGAGCCTTCAAGCCGTCCATCGGTCGCTTCCGAGCCGTCTCTGCTCCGAAATTTGATGCTGCACTTGCTTCCGATTTCTGGTGATGGCATCGTTGGTGAAAATACTGCGCTCGGGGCGACGGATACGATCAGCAGTCTTATTGACGTCGCTGGCGAATCCTTGGAGTCACTGAAGATCCAGTCTCGAGACAACAACGGAGAAACGCCCACTGAGCTCAACTCCTTCTTCAAGAACGTGCGCATTCCCAGCTTTATCGATGCCGAGATGGTCGATATGGACACGATAATTGACGGATCCCGCAATGGATGCCAGATCTCGTCCCTCGACTTATCAGGACTGCGTGCTCCACTCCATGAGATCAGGGCCTTTCTCGGCTTTTTGGCAAAGGATGAGCCGATGAAGCGGACACTGCAACGACTTCGAATCGGAAATGACTGGAACGCAGAGTTCTTCATGCTATCGACATCAGAATTGATCACGAAGGGACTTGAAGCCAACAAGGTGTTGACCCATCTCCATATCGATATCCCTGAGCCGTCAAGCATTTGGGATGGGGTCAAATCTTCCGGGGCGAGATCATCCCCAACAGGCCACTACCGACCCGCCATCGCCTTGCCTGCACAAGTGCCATCAACCACCCGGAGAGCTCAGCATCTTTACCAAATTCGGCTCGCTGGAAAGCGACGTGCTTGCCCAAAGCTTTGTTTTGACGCACGAACGCAGAAAAGAACTGTAATTGTCGAAGCGCCACCGCCACCTCCCGTCGAACGGGACCCATTCCGACGGCTTTACAATGAAATCATGGCTTGCAAGCTGAGGACCAAGCTTTTGACGACGAGGACCTTGAAGACTACTGATTTCACTACTAGCAAGAGGACTCAGTACTCGGCATTCCGCGCTCGAGAGCGTATCCTTCGTGACGGAAGTGTATTCCAATTAACTCAGTCGCATTCACGAACCTATTGTCATTTTTTTCCTTTTCATATTGAAAGCGTATTGGGTGCTCCAAAATGGTACAATTCACGCTGTGTTGGCATCGTAGAGGCAGCCTTCCTGAGGGATCGTCAGCAGTGCCGACACATCGTAGCCCTTGGACGCGACAACCGCCGTGATCTTGTCGGTGATAACCTGGGGCACGACAGGCTGACGGCTCAGCAGCCACAGGCCCTTGGCGTTGGACGGGCCGACCCCAGGGAGACAAGCCCCGTTGCTTTGCGCGACAGGAGCGCCGCCACTCACGATGGCCCACTCGTAGTCGTCACAGGTGAACTCGGTCGTGCCGCTGAGCAGTTCGGCGTACGTGCCGGCCTCAATAACCCAGTACGAGCCGTTCCGTGGGCCAGTGACGGCTTGCGAAGGCTTGGACATGTCCGGAATCGAGGAGTTCAGCTGGGCCGTTGAGCGATTGCCCGTCACGCCACCGATGCTGCCGCCGTTGAAGAACTTCAACGACACCGGATCGCTAGTCCAGTCAGCCGTGATCTTACCCGACACGCAGTAGCGGTTGTTGGCCGGTTGGAAAGCCACCGGCACTTGCTTGAGCGTGAACCACGAGCCTTGGAAGTACTTGACGGGGTTGAAGTTGGTCTTGGAGGTGAATCCTTCAGGAGGGCACGTCTGGGCCGACGCCGACGAGGCGCCAAGCACACAGAGCGTGGCGAGGAGAGCAGCAAACGATCGCATCATGCGGTTGGAGGGAGAGACGGTTGGTCGATCTGGGAGGCGATTGAGAAATGGCTGATGGACTCCTGCGCAGACACTGTGTTCTGTCGTGAGACACGAGAGACAGCTATGGCTCAATTGCTGCTACAGAGTAATCAGCAGTGTGGTCACCTGTGGTGGGAAGATCTTGGGTCACCTTTTGTCGTGGGGACGCGATGATAAGTTGGTCACGATGGCACCAATCATAACCCAGAACGTTGGCTGCCAACAGTACTGTAATGGGTTCTGATTGGTGCTATCATCGACATTTGGACAGTCCAGCTTGAACAATCCGAAAACCCGCCACAAATCTGCCGAAAACAACTTGTCCCAACTTGTCCTCCATGTCGTGGAGACTGCGACTCACAGTTTGTATGGCATGCAGTACTGTGACTTACCACACGATGGCACGGCGACCTTCCTCTCCACACAAGCAACGACATCTCGACTGTTATTGTCGCCAGGCCGACCATTTGACCGCGCTGCGTAGCCGCGCCAAGCCGACACGCTGACTGAGGATCCTCGAAAACCGATTCCGGACCAAGTGTTGGGTGGTTCTATAGGCTGTTCAGTACAGTGTGCTCACGGTGTGTCAGTGCATACTCTTCCAACTACAATACCCAAATATTGTTGATCCAGTCGATACAATACAATACTGTACGTAGAGTTCATCCATTACTTTGTCAACGAACTCCGCCTAATGAGATATTGATTGGTGCTCCCCGCCCCCCCTTAGAAGACAAAAGGCCGAGGTGGTCACAATCTACAGCGTGTGACTGTGAATCCAAGCAAGCACCAGTGCCGAACCGATTCCCATGCTTGGCAAATCAGCCCAGACACCTACAGTAAACCCCTTTTTCAACCAATCAGATATCTGAAGGTCCAATCAGGCGGAAGAGTTCCATTTCACTGTCCGAAGGAGATGCTGGCGCTCGACCAACGCCACGAGCTGCTCGCGGCTGCAGCCGTGGCACGCGGCGCTTCGCCAGCTCATCGAGCCGGTGCAGCACTGCAGTATGGATCCGCTTCCGCACCCTGACGAGCCGCGCATTCTCTGGCTCCGCCCCAAGTTCACCGTCCGCGCCGCCGAGCGGACCAAACCGACCAACCAGCAGCGCCCCGCCGTGCTCAATCTGCTCGCACGCGTGGATCTCGTCGCGTAGCAACTCGCGCTGCTGGACGTGTGGCCATCGAATGAGATGTACGAGTGGATCGACGAGTCTGTGCGGTTCCCGACGCTGGAAAGTGGCCGTGCAGCTCAGTGTGGCGAACCCGCAAGACGTGGACGTCATTGCGGCATTCATCGCGCACGACAAGAGTGCGGAAGGCGACGCAATCCAATTTGAAGAACTGCGAGCGGCGCTCCGCAGAACGGGATGGAAGATGCGGTGGATGCGGCTGCAAATCTGGACGCTCCGTTCACGATTGAGTTCGAAGGCTTCGACGTTCGCGCTCCTAACAAAACGAGTATTCTTGCAGCGATCACAGACGTATCGACGCATAGCCTACGGCATGCCAGCCATCGGCACTACTTTCACCTCTTGAGGTCAATATGGATACCCATCTCGTATTGCAGAGATGAAAAACCTCAATTTACGCCGCAAAATGAGTTGTTGAGCTGGTGGTGCAATTGTTTAGCTCATCACCGTGTGTGTGTATGTGTAACTCTGTAACCTCGTGAGTCGAAAGTCCCCGCAGAAGCCAACAAATGGCACAGCCAAGCGCCAACGCGCTTGCCGCGCGCTTCCAGCCGTGGCACGCCGGTCCCATTTAACAGCTCAGACCCGCTCAGCGACGGCAGCGAGCCGCGCGTGCTGTGGATTCTTCCGAAGCAGCCTCGCCGACGCGGACCGGGGGTTAACAAATTTGCTCAAACCAAGCGCGCGGCAGAATCGCTTATGCTACTCAGCCTGCTCGTCCGGGTGGACCAAAACGCGTGGCAGCTTGTGCTGCAAGACGTGTGGCGCTCGGATGACCTGCAAGAGTGGATCGACGAATATGTGGACTTTCCTCGCAAAATGACACTTGCGAATCCGCGATTTCAAGTCGGTGTGAACGCGATTGTCTCTCGAGACAAGGACCTGCGAGCGGTCCACGCCATGGTCAATCACGAACCGAGTGAGCAAACGAGCAGCGAGTGTCGTGAAGTGCGAGCGGCTCTTCTCGCGAGCGTTGTCGGTGGCACAAGGAGGAGACCGAGCGTCTCGACGTTCCTGTTCGGCTCGAGTTTTGCAGCCCAAACCTCCTTTGCTCAGATCTAGTCAGCGGAATTGTTAAACTGGTGCAGTCTTCAATCACAAATCGAGCGTCCGACGAACGCGCCGGCATTCCAGCATTCCGGATCGGCGAAGTGTGCGTGACTGGGATTGACGGAGCGGTGGCCGCCGAGTTGGTGAAAGCCTGGAAACGCATCTCCGACTGCGGCGTGCCTGTCGGCCACTTGCCCTACATGACCTTAAACAGTGACATGGACAGTGTCGACGTGGCTGCGACAACGATGCACGCTGATGAAGCTGCCGGGGGCTGACGTCACGGCGGCCGCGCAAGCCGTGCCAGGTATCCGAGGGCTCACGATTTCGTCGCGACGGTCTCCATGCTTTGTTCGCGCGCTCTGCATCGCTGCGCAATTGAGTTCGAGTCTGCGCCATGTCAAGATCGAGATGCAAGATGCCGATGATGAAGACGGAGGAGAAGGTTGACGCTCAGCGATTCACCCCTGGACTCCAAGGATTCACTCCAGGCTGGAGTGAATCGTGGCGATGGGCACTGACGTTGCTCGAAGCGTACCCATTTGGATTTCATTCTTTGAACATTAAGTGATGGTCTTCCGCGTGCGACGAGCTGGGGTAGGCTCTCGCGGTCGAAACACTTCGAGATCCCAAGAAAAGCGCCTTCTTCTAGTTGGCGTGGTCCACTTCAATATACGTTCCTAGTTCAATCCTAAAGTAGCACCGCTGAGATCACTTGTCTCGTCTATAACCAGGTGGACGCTTGCCTTGCTCCACCCCGCACCTCGCCGGGCCGTTTGCCAGTGACCGTCTCAGGCATCCCCGAGAACCCGTCCGTTAGGCCTTGCTGCGTTCAGTCCGCACGATACGCTGATCTGCGCTGTTCTCCGCTCAAGTCAATACGTTAGACGGCGAGCCCAACTCCTGGCGACCGAAATCGCCAACCAGTGACCCACAACAGACCTTTAAGAATCTCCAAGCACTCTTAGGTGCTCCTGGGAAACTAGAACGCAACCTGTAGCACCCAAACAAATCGCTAGACCGTGTACTTGTATTCACTTCGCTGTTGTTTTATCACAAGAGACCAGCTTCTTCCGACTTGGTAGATTCTGGACTCACTTGGAGTCTTGAAGGCTCCACCAAGCCCCAGCCGCACGAACCGCGCCTTGCTCTGGCTGCCGCGCCACCGGACCAGTGGACTTTACCTTCACTGTTTGCAGACTGGTCGGCGGAAGCACCTCAACTCGCACACCGACTCGTCCAGCTTGGATTCTCTCGCACCGGTATTGAACCGGCAATCGTCCCTTGTTCCATGCGCGTTCGGGATCGCGAATTACCCTTTCCAATCACGGCTTCATTTGTTGGCTGCCAAGATGCAGATCCACGAATGGCCAAACATCAGCAAATTGTAGCGCGAAAAGAGGGTTGCGCTCAAAGTCTGTTAATGCTGACGTGCTTGCTCTTTACCCAGAACGTGATCGTCCAGAGGAGCTCTTCTTACGGTATCGGAGGACTTGGAAGACGATACTGTACAGTACTCAGGTACAGTAACGTCAATACTGAATGACACTGTCAAAGCAGCGCGGCGTGTTGGGAGAGAGAGACAAAAAGGCTGAGATATCTACAACGATCGGTGCGTTCCGTTCCTTGAAAATGATAACAGAGAGGTCCACGTTTCTACGAAGTACGACATAGTTGAGCCGGACAATACGAGCACCGCTGAAATTCTGTTCTCCATGACGGTGCACGACAAGCAGGCAAAGACTCTAATCGGAAGCTATTCGTTCGATACATGCAGGGGATAGAGAGAGATCCCTCTAATGTATTGTTCATGTTGTGCTACTCCATTCGCAAGCTCCGTTCGCGTGGGTACAGTATCGTTCTCGATATCATCATCCCATGGAGAGACAACAACACCCGTTGACCTGAAAAACAGATCGGGCTCACGGTTGGATTTTCTGGTTTGAAGCATTTTCTGGTGGGTCGAGGCTCTGTCACCATACTGCTTCAACAACACGGAACCCTCCGAAGCCTGCTCCGATGTTGAGGATCCACAGGATCCGGTCCGTATCTCTTGATCCTCTTGTCAAAATTCAAGTATAATGCAAATGCAGAACGATTTGGATCCGCCCGCTGACGTGATGGACGCGAGCTTGCTCACGTGCTCGTTTCCTGTGCGCTCGATCAAGTGACTGTGTCCGTCTCATGTTTCTCCGATCGTGTTCTCGTCCTCACTCGCCAAATCTTCCTGCACAACCACAACCAACCGGCCTAAAGGCACAGCAAACTCAAGAGGTATGCCTGGAATCATCCTCCTCGACGATGACCAGCAGCTGCTCTTGACGCAGAGCCAAACGCGAGCGAGTCGACCCTCGGCGTCAATGTCGATGAGCCAGCTCGCAACGACCCAGCGCCGCGGCGGCCAGCAGCATTCCACGGCGCAGAGCTACGTCCGAGCAACCAGACCCACACTGCCGCTGTCGATGAGCCAGTTAGCAACCACCCAGCGGCGGCCGAATCGACTGTCGATAGAGGCGACTCGAGACCCGCCGTGCGATGTTATGTTGAACTCCGGATCTCCACGCACCGACTTCACCATGAGCCGACATAGCCCTCGCTCAAACTTTACGTCAAGTCGTGTCAGTCCTCGTACTGACTTCACGTCCAGCCGACTCAGCCCTCGCACAAACTTCACGTCAAGTCGGATCAGCCCTCGCACCGACTTCACCTCTAGCCGAATTATCGGCCCACGGACCAATTTCACCTCGGGAAGCCAGCCCCGCGGCCTAGGAGAGACCCACGCGACCGAATCGACCATGGCCATGTCGATGGACTACAACCTGCAGACCATGGTGACGGCCGACGTGCGGCCGGACAGCTACCCGATTCTTCGCGACGACAGAAGCGTCCGAACCTCAAGCGGCTCGACGGACGACGACTCGGCTGTGCAGTACGCCGGTACCAGCAGTGGGCTCAAGATCTCTGTCCGGTGGATCATGGTCGGCCTGATCGCTGGGATCCTCGCCGGCGTCTTCCTCAGCGAGGCCAAGATCGGTCCGGTCGCCACCCAATGGATCAGCATGCCGGGCGAGCTGTTTCTACGCGCACTTAAATGTCTCGTGGTGCCGTACGTGTTCTGCTCAGTAGCCGTCGCGGTCGGCGATATCGTGTTTGTCGGCAAGGTCTCCATTGTGGGACTTCAAACAGTCAAGATTTACGTGACGTTCTGGCTCGCGACGGTGACGATGGGTGTCACAGTTGCGCTCTTGTTCCGTCCGTTTTTCCGTTCGCTAGCGCCACAGGGCCACACCTCGGTGTCCAAGATCGGGTTCGCCTGCTCAAACGGCAATTTACTGACTTCAATGTCAAACGGAAGTGTGGCCTGCACGTCCAATGCGACGGTGCTCACAGATGTTACGACATTTGAAGTCTACGACATCAACAACGTGTTTATCGAAGCCTCATCCGAGCATGTCGCCAAGCTCACGCTGAGTGACCAGATCATGCAGACTGTCCTGCCGATCGTGAGCAGCAACATATTCGCTTCGCTGGCCAGCAACGAGCTTCTTTCACTGATCACGTTCTCCACGCTGCTGGGCACGATTGCCGGACGAAGTTACTTCACCAAGACCCGCCGCGTCAACTATTTGTACCTCACGCTGCTCCAGCTTCGCAACGCGCTGTTCTTGATGATGGAGTGGACGATCTGGCTCTCACCGATGGCCGTGGTTTTCGTAGTCGCTGGCTCGTTTGCCAGTAACCCAGGTGTGCTGGTAATGTTCAGGCACGCGTACCCGTACTTGATAGCGGCGCTCACGGGGGCGTTGCTGCAAGCTTTGGTCGTGTACCCACTGATCGTGTTCCTGACGACGCGGTGTAACCCGTACACCTTCATGAAGCAGATGGCGCGCGCGTACATGTTTGCGTTCGCGTCGGCGTCATCGCTTGCGACGATGCCTGTGACACTCTCGTGTGTCAAGAACGCGCGCATGTGCTCGCTTTCGATCGCCAACTTTGTCATCTCGATCGGTGTCGTCTCCAGCACGAGCGGCATGGGCTTCTACATGCCCATCGCGCTGGTATTCATCGCCGAGTCGTCGGGCAACGGGGACCAGATTACGATCCTTCGAGTGATCGGCATGTTCGTGCTCTCGCTGCTCACCTGTCCAGGAACGTCGCCGATCCCGGCCTCGGGCGTCGTGGCTATTGCGACCGCGTATTCCACGCTGTTTGGCGACGTGCCGACCACGGCACTGGGCTATGTCGCGGCGATGGACTTTTTCTTCGACCGGATCGTCACGTCGTGCAATGTCAACGACGACCTCATGGCGCTCAAGATCATATCCGAGTCCACCGACGAGACTGTCGCACAGGACCAGCTCGGCCAGCGGATTTAAATTCCGCTCTGAATCGTAAAACTCGGGGTCCCTTTTTATGTGCAATTGGACAGCACTGTTCGGATTGAGACAAAACGCGATTATATTTTTTAGGCACTTTTGATGTCTGGTTCAACCACCACCACTCTGCTATGCACGCCAAAATAGGGTTGCTGACCTTGGATTATTGCACCAACATTGTCCATTTAACACCCACTTTTGGCAATTCTTGGTAGCGCCGCACAATAATATTGTCCAAGATACCATGGATACCATGGAGGAAGCGGGGGATTACTGTCAACAATGGTGCCGCGGTCTCACCATTCCACAAGCAGCCACCAAGCGCTTCCCCCCCACCACTTATAAATCCTCCGTGGTCGTCTCGACCCGTGGCGCTCGACGCTGCGCTTGCTCGGGTTGCCCGCCAGACAATTTGATTTACAGCCTCCGCCGATCGACGCCGATCCGCACTCCCTGCTCATCCCCGCGTCGCATCTTGTGAGCCAACATGACGATCGCACTCTCCAGCTCGATCGGCTGTGCGAAACACTGAGCCTGCTCACACTTCTGTCACACGTGGACGTCCTCGCATGGCGCGCCGAGATGCTGAATAGTTGGTCATCGAGCGAGCAGCGCAATTGGCTCGAACACTCGCTCAATCCACAGCCTGGACAGCGGTTTACGGTCGGTATTGACTAGGTGCAAGTACGCGAACCAGAGTTGGACGCGCTGGAACAGGTGGTTGGTACACGCCAGCGCAGTGATGAGTACGAGCAAGTGTGTGCGCTGTATGAGGCCTACGCCGAGCGCGAGAGAGTGAAGGTGGGCGACTACTGGACCATCTCGATCCGCGCGGAACTCGCGTGTCTGACTATCACTGCAAGTAGCAATACGCCGTTGCTTCTCCTGCTCGCAGATTTCGCGGACGCGCAAGACGCGCAAACCCATGCGCCGTGTGTGCTGCAGTTCCATGTGGCTCGCATGGGGGTGTCGGTCGAACTTGCAGCCGTGGTGGACGGAGCGGGGTTGCAGAATCTTCGTCGACTCTGCCAGAGCAGTATCCAAGTCGACAACCTCCCCGAGCTGGATCTCCAGGGTACAGGAGATGCAGCTCGTGATGGCATTTGCACTCTACGCTCTGTGCTGTCTGTCGCGGGTGGCGATTCGCTCCACACCTGCGGCGTCAAGAACGTCAAGATCACGGATCAATGGG
Source organism: Pythium dissimile (assembly GCA_023336445.1). Lineage (NCBI taxonomy): Eukaryota > Oomycota > Peronosporomycetes > Pythiales > Pythiaceae > Pythium > Pythium dissimile. The sequence continues at coordinate 30,714 of JAADWZ010000069.1, forward strand.
ACTGTGGCTCGTCGCGCTCTGCGGTTCAAGAGAGCCCACCTGTCTGTACCGCTTCGGTTAGAGATTTCAGCGGCGATGACGATGACGACGAACTTGAAGAATTCGACGACGATCCTGGTTACATCGACCGCTGGAAAATGGCTGCCTACACGCTGCTCAGCTGTGATGCGCGCCACCAGATTGATCAGTTGGAGCTGGGCTTGAAATGTTTGAAGGCCGACGAAGTGGACGCCGTCCGCCTAGTACTTGAGCTTCGAAATCCTCTCCCCATGCTGTTCGATTTCCAGCCGTGTGTGCCACGCCAGCAGCTCACCGCGTCTCGCTTCACAGTGATGGTCTCACACTTCGACGATGATTCCGACGAGCTCGTCGTGGTGGATCTGCCCGAGCCAGCCATTGTTCGAGTAGTCGCTTGGCCTGACGGTCAATAGAGCACGTCGTGGAGCGTTTGGCTTCCAGGCTATGGTCTGGCCACGGTCCACGCCGATGATGTTCACTGCATTGTCACTGCTGCTCCGCTGGAAGCTGCCTCGCGCCCAGTCTTTCGCCGCATCTACGTGTCCAAAATATCCAACAACTCGGCGGGAGCGGTTGTTTCGCTATTTAACCTCATCGCGTACGGGATCCTGTCGATCGAGCTCGCAGATGTCTCCACTGGGGACTTGATCCTGGACGGATGGAGTCAACGGCTTCTTCTTGCGTGTCCGAGTCTGAGAGAACTGCGGCTGCACGATGGACAGATCGACGACATGAACGTGTTTGTCGATGCCGCAAACGCCGGATCCGCTCGCCTCCGCTGCACGATGGACAGATCGACGACATGAACGTGTTTGTCGATGCCGCAAACGCCGGATCCGTGCCGTGCGGCACGTCGGAGCACGCGATCGCATTTTTCCAGGCGCTTGCGATGCGAGCCACCCGCTCGCCAGGCACCTGGAAGAGTTCCATCTCACGCTTACGCTCAATCCAGATGGGAACTACGACGTTGTGCGAGCAGTGACGGCGATGCTGGACGTGAATTGACGGCTCCACGCGCTGCGGCTCTCGTTCAACATGCGCGAAAACGAGTTGTGATACTGGAATATGATCGCTCGCGAGATGGACGACGTGATGAACGCGAAAGCGACACTTCGTTCAGGTCCGTTGGATGGATCCAGCAAGGTGGCGTTCCTGAGCTGTGTGGGAGGAGGACGCTCAAGTGCAGTAATGGCGGGGCTTCGTAGTGCTACGGTCACGATCATTTTCCAGTTTGCAGCGCCGCATCGACTGCGATTTGTCGATCTCGATTGCATTTGGTGAGGCTGTCAACTTTGCCATCACCGCTCTCGATGGTCAAGGTGAACGATTATAGGGAGAACGCCGTTGTCTTCAGCACGTCGACAGTGATGCAGTAGTGATCAGCAATTCAGCAATGACCCAGCGTTACAGCCGGCTGAATGACGGCAATCTGAACTTTTGCGAATACAGTACATAGTGATGTTACAGCTCGCCATCGGAGACCATCTGAGATCACCTCGCCAGCCGATCCGTGTTCAGCCAGCACCTGCGTGTTGATCTTTGATAGAAGCGTTGCAAGCCCACAACGGAGATGATTACTGTACAGTACTTGTGCTGCACCTCCATCAGCCAAACGTCAGTCCAGTCTTTCATATCCACGCTGGATGCCGAACAGCAGAAACAGATCGAGATGGGCCCCAGCCGCCTGAGATTGTATCAGTGGTTCGGCCCTCATCCACCTCTTTGATTTGATTTTACATGTCGAGAGAGGAGAATGTCTCTCACATTTCCCTATCCGTTGACCTTTAACAATGCATACTGTGGAAAATTTAGATATGAATCGAATCTGTGAAAAGTGTGAAAAGCTCCGCTCTTGCAGACCACCAGCTGTTGACATTGCGGGTGTGAGCATGTGGACACGAGACGAGTCCGGCCGCGCGAGTTTGCCCGTTTTTTCTTGTTTTTCTTGTTCTCGCTGGTCCTGCTGTGCACGAACCGATGGTGCGTCTGTCCATTCTCCGCCCCAAGTGTTCAGCATCCGTGCGGTCGACTGTGTGTGAGTGTGATTGCCCTAAGCTTCTCGCCGAGTCGCGCCGTCCAGCCTTCGAACGGAATACTGAAATCGGTCTCTTCGGTTCATTCGGCAATCTCCCTTCCAACGCCTCGTACCACCGAGACACACGGGATTTCGATATCGTAGCAACGTAGAGCATGAGTGGTATCCTCTTGTTGGACGAAGAGCAGCAGCGCGCGCTCTTCAGCGACTCGCAGCGGTCATCGCAGCCCGAGCACCCAACGGCTACGCCCACCCCAACGCCGTCGCGCTACCACGTGGAGCCTAACAGCTTCTACCGCGCAGGCCCCGGTGGCGCCAACCCGCGTACCGACTTCACCACCAACGGAGGTCCTCGAACAGACTTCACGACCGGTGCTGGTGCAGCGCCGCGGACCGCCTTTACCAACAACATTGGCGCGCGCACCAACTTCACGACTCAGGCCAACGCGCAGCCGCGCACCAACTTTACGACCCCATCCAACGAGCCACGCACCGACTTCACGACGCCGAGTGGAGCTCCGCGCACCGACTTCACGGGCGGCCAGGGGCTGCCCCGAACGGACTTCACCACCAAGCCCGTCCCGCAGCGCCATTCGGGCAACAGCGGCCACGCCAGCGCGGGTAAGCCCAGCAACTTGACGCAGCGCAGCAGCCAGGCGGCGACCGCGACCGTGGACTTTGCCATGACCGGCCGCGAAGAGCCCACGATGGTTGAGCTGGGTAGCGACAGCTACCCGATTCTCCGTGACGACTACATCCGCGAGTCCTCGAACGGCTCGTCGAGCGTGGACATCGCGCCGCAGTACGCTGGCACCAGCAGCGGGCTCAAGATCTCGGTCCGGTGGATCATGGTCGGGCTGGCTGTCGGGCTTCTGCTCGGCATCTTTCTGAGCGAGGTCAAGATCTCGACCGTGGCGGCCCGGTGGATCAGTCTGCCCGGCGATCTGTTCCTGCGGCTGCTTAAGTGTCTCGTCGTGCCGTACGTGTTCTGCTCGGTCGCGGTCGCCGTGGGCGACATCGTGTTCGTCGGCAAGGTGTCGGCAATCGGCCGCCAGACCGCCAAGATCCTGGTCATTTTCTGGCTCTCGACGGCGGCGCTCGGGCTGGCGATGGCGAATCTGTTCCGCCCGTTCTTCCGCGACGCGCACACGACCAACAGTCAGATGAGCAACAAGAGTGGCTTCACGTGCGCCAACAACCTGCTGCTGACCCAGGCGGCGAACGGCTCCGTGTCCTGCTCGAGCAACGCATCGGCCTTGGTCAACGCCACGACGTTTGTCGTGCACGACATGAACAAGTACTTCTCCACCAGCTCCGATGGGGTGGCGTCGCTGAGCCTCAGCGACCAACTGATGCAGATGATCACGCCGATCGTCAGCAAGAACATCCTCTCGTCGCTGGCAAACAGCGAGCTGCTGTCGATCATCACGTTCTCGATGCTGCTCGGCTCGGTCGCGGGCCGCAGCTACTTCACCAAGACACGCCACGTCAACTATCTGTACCTCATGCTGCTGCAGCTACGAAACGCGCTGTTCCTCATGATGGAGTGGACCGTGTGGCTCTCGCCGATCGCGGTCGTGTCGATCGTCGCCGGCTCGTTCGCGTCTAACACCAACTTTCTGGGCATTTTTGGCGACGTGTACCCGTACCTGCTGGCAGCCATCTTGGGGACCATTCTGCAGGTGCTGGTGGTGTACCCGCTCATCGTGTTCATTACGACGCGCACCAACCCGTACCGCCACATGCAGCAGATGGTGCGCGCCTACATGTTCGCGTTCGCCTGCGCGTCGTCGCTGGCGACCATGCCCGTGACGCTGGCCTGTGTCAAGAGCACCAAGATGTGCTCGCAGTCGATCGCCAATTTTGTGATCTCGATCGGGGTCGTCTCCAACATCAGCGGCATGGGTCTGTACCTGCCGATCGCATTGGTGTTCATGGCCGAGTCGTCGGGCAACGGCGACCAGATCACGGTGCTACGACTCTTTGGCATGTACGTGCTGTCGTTTCTTGCATGCGCAGGCACACCTCCGATCCCGGCGTCCGGACTCGTGGTCATCTCCACTGCCTACACGACGCTGTTTGGCGAGCTGCCAGCCACGGCGTTCGCGTACGTCGCCGCGATGGACTTCTTCGTGGACCGACTCACGACTATGTGCAACGTGAACGACGACATCATGGCGCTGCGGATCATCTCGGAGACCACGGACGAGACGGTCGCGCAGGACCATCTCGGCGAGCGCTTCTAACTGCACGTGCACGTGAGCAAACGTGGTGCATTGTCGAATGTAATATAAACCGTTTAACCCATTGACTGCACATCTGGTCGGTCAAAATGTCCCAACGCAAAGAATGGAAAGAAATGTATGCGCGAGCACAACCACAGGCGTCGTGCTTGGCGAACGGGTGCCCCAAACTGTTGGAAAAACCAGATTCTGGTTGCTGCAAAAAGCGACTTGCACGTCAGGACGTTTTATGTCCAAGTTGATGGTTTCACTTTATGTTCGAAAAAATAAATATCTTACACCAATATCATCGCATTCAAATGCAGGTCTCTTCCAACCACTGTCTTGTCCAAGCCACTGAGATACCAATCACGAAGGTTGAGAAGACGAGCCGTGCATTCCGATCTTGTTCCTTTTTCTTCTTCGCTGGCGACCTACTGGACGGACCGCCCTCTGGTCCAGGGCCTGGGATCGTAGGGTGATGAAGAGAGCCGGGGGTGTGAGAATTGGCCATGCAGCTGCTGAAGTCGGACTTGGCGCTTCAAGCTGGAGCCTTAACAAAACACTGTTGCGGCTGTTCGTGCATGTAGTCTGCGCGGTGCCATCCTGTACCTCATAGATCGAGCCGCGAACACACGCACGGCTGCTGCTCACTCTAAGGTGGTCATTTGGAAGTGCCATTCCCGGATCAGTCGACTCATCGACACAACCCGACCTATGCCATCACAATGAGCGGGCTCGTCCTGATCAGCGAAGAAACCGAGCAGTCGCTGCGCAGCGACGCGCCTGACCTGGCGTCGTCCAGCATGTATCGTCTCCACAGCAACGCTGCGCGCGGGTCGTTTGCGGCGGCGTCGCAAGGCTCCGAAATGATGATCGACGACTTTGTGAGCGGGCGGCTCTCGCTGGTCTCGCCAACAGCAACGGACTACATGGAACAAGGGACGCCGCATTGGGGCGACCACCAAAATGTGAATTTCACGACACTGGCGTCCGGAGTCGAGCTACCGGACACGCTCACAGCGTCCAGCAGCGCTCGTACAGCGAGTCGCACCGGCCCAAATGCCATCGACGACTCGACGTTGTTCAGCTTTCCGGCGCTGCGCCGCGATCCAAACGCACTGCTCGGCGGCGGTCCAAGAAACCCCACCACCGTCAACAACGCCAACTTGTATGCGGGCACCAGCAGCGGGCTCAGAATCTCGGTGCGGTGGATCCTGGTCGGCGTGGCGCTTGGCGTGGTTCTCGGCATACTGCTCAGCCATTTCAAGGTCTCCAGCGTGGTCGTGCGGTGGGTAAGTCTGCCCGGCGATCTGTTCCTGCGAGCGCTCAATTGCGTCGTCGTGCCCTATGTGTTTTGCTCGGTCGCCGTCGCGATTGGCGACATTGTGTTTGTGGGCAAAATCTCCGTGGTCGGCGTCCAGACCGCCAAAGTGTTTATCGCCATGTGGGTCGCCTCGGTCGCCGTTGGCGTGGGCGTGGCGCTGCTGTTTCGACCTCTTTTTCGACTTGACGGCGCCTACCGGGCCGAGCCTCTCAACTCGATCGGACTTACGTGCGCCAACCAGCTGCTCGCCACCGTGCAGCCGAACGGGACCATCTCGTGTGCGTCTTCGTCGCTGGGCACCGACGCCAAGTTTACTCTCTACGATACCAAGCGGGTCTTTGCCAAGAATACGAAATCTGTGCTCGCCTCGCTGAGCCTGAGCGACCAACTCATGCTCATGATCACACCCATCGTCAGCGACAACATCATCGCATCGCTGGCGAATGGCCAGCTGCTCTCCATCATGACGTTCGCAATGGTGCTGGGCTCGATCGCCGGTCGCAACTATTTTTTGAAGACGCGCGAGACCAACTACGTCTATCTCCTGCTGCTCCAGCTGCGCAACACATTCTTCCTCGCAATGGAGTGGATCATTTGGCTCTCGCCGGTCGCCGTGATCTCGCTCATCGCTGGCTCGTTCGCGACCAACCAGAAGTCTCTTTGTCATCTAGCCAGCGTGTACGTGTACGTGCTGGCGGCGTTCACCGCGGCCATGGTGCAAATGATGGTCGCGCTGCCAGCCATTGTGTTCCTGATGACGCGCTGCAATCCGTACACACACATGAAAAAGATGCTGCGCGCCTACATTTTCGCATTCGCGTGTTCGTCGTCGCTCGCCACGGCGCCCGTGACGCTCACATGTGCTCGGAAAGCGGAAGTGTGCTCGCAATCGCTGGCGAATTTTGTTATTTCGATCGGCGTGACCTCGAATGTGAGCGGCGTCGGCTTTTACGTGCCGATCGCGGTCATTTTCATCGCCGAATCATCCGGAAACGGCCACGAGATCACCACGCTGCGTGTGCTGGGCATTGTGGTGCTCTCGCTGCTGTCGTGCTCTGGCGTACCGCCCATCCCGGCGGCGGCTGTCGTGACCATCTCGACTGTGTACATGGCGATCTTTGGTGTGAGCTCCATGCCCACGACATTTGCGTACGTTGTCGCGATGGACTTCCTGATTGATCGGTTGGTCACGGTTTGCGACGTCAACGACGACGCCATGGCACTGAAAGTGATCGCCGAGAACACGGACGAGACGGTCACGCAGGAAATGCTCGGTGAGCGGGATTAGACGAGAGAGAGAGATAGAGAGCATTGTATTGTTTGTTTAGCATGGGATTATCCAGTACTGCGAGCGTTAGATGTAATTGAGGTACTTCGACATGGGCAGTGGGGACACCTGCGGCTCTCGTGAATTCGGTTCCACCCTTGTACGCGGTCCCCTTTGATACGGAACATCAGAAGTCGCTGCGCCGCGGGGGCTCCGGCCACCCTGAGTATCTCGGTTCAGCTGAGCTCGACCAAAGCGTCCGCGATCTCGCTGTGCTTGCCGGCGCTGTGGTCCGCGTGTTCCGCGACGGAGGCCTCTACAGCCGCCTGTGAGCCCCGGCCGATTTCTCCCCGCGCGTGGCGGGCGGGGACTGACAATGCTACAGTACTCGGTATGGAGACCTCTATGAACATCGAGTACAGCACACAGTAATGCGCGAGGCGTTGATCACCTTCGTGTTATCCAAAAAAGAGACTAATTTGTACAGGTTGCTGTGAGACGGCCTCTTCCATTCTGCCGGGTCCTAGACATCGAAGTCAGCAGTCAAATACAATGTAGCCTCGTACGCGTGATAGATAACATCATCTCCACACACAAACTCGATACGGTACGTACCGTACAGCGAAGGTCATTGCAGATCCAGCATCGCTTTTCCTTCTCATATGAGGAACCTCGGGCGGTTGCGTGCCACTAGGCGAATGGGACTTCTATGGTCGGGGCAGATTCCAGTCTCCGGGAGCACCTTTTTGGGTCGTTTCGTGGAGGAACCGAAATTCCAGCTTTTGTTGACCCCTCACGACAGCGGAGTCACGGCTGACACACGGCATCACCGTGCAATTGAAACTGCTCATCATCACGGGTGCGGCGTCACCCGCGCTGTATCGGCGGCCCGCCGATGTCAACTTTACGAAATCCTTTGCGCCGAAGACGGTCACGCAGCGTATTCCAACTATTCCAACTGGTCAAGGACGGTTAGACACGAATGACCATCAGCAAAGCGGTGGATGTAAGTGGCACGCAGCTTCAGCACTCCAAGTCTATGTATACGTTGGCAGCAGCTCAGGAGAAGATTCCGACACCGTCACGCTGAACGAAGTCGTCTTCTGACTTGCTGCAGCAAACGTCCAGCGAACGAGCCGCGTTTGGCGAGGGAAGACTGTACTTTCCCCAAAGCTCCAAGATATTGAGTCAAGCGACGACCTCTCGTTTGAACAGCACCCGTTCGCGTACTCAAAGAATGCAAAGGGTTCAATCCACGGACTGCTCGAGTCGATCATGCTTCCGTACCATTGAGCCCTGTTTTCCGTGGCCGAGCCAACGTTTGCTGTCTTTTCGACCAAAATCTCAGTCGAAGCAACGCGGGCCTGGATGGACAGGTCGACAACCATGGCGGGGGGATCGGTTGTCTTGATCGAGGTGCTCATTCTCGGATTGTTGGCGTGGAAGCTCCAGGCGTCAGAATAAGTTGACTGGAGTGTCGTCGCAGATTACACACCGATCTGTGTGGGTTTTTTCAAATCTTTCGTCATCTTTCTGACTTTAGAGATAGGGCAGTAAGAAAAGTTCATGTGCCAAGAATTGAACATTTGAAGGACAGGTCTGACGCGCATGGACACGCGAGGGGTGGGGTCTCTGTACGAGCCTCAGCAACTGGGCGTCCACTTCAGGACGCTTCCACCGATCTACAGCTCCACCCTCAGTCCTCTATCGAGTTGCGATCTGGTGCAGTCGCTGCGCGCGCTCGCGGCACTCAAAGGGCCAAATCAATCAGGTCTCTGGACTGTCAATGTCACCGACAGACACTCGCCCGACATGGCGATTCCTGTTTTGAATGCCACCCACGCGCCATTTTGTGATAAAGTGTAGCCATATTAACTTATTGAAAACGTAGCTCTCAATTTGCATCAATCATATTACTTCTTAAAGGTTCTCATTGGCTCCAAATTGAATTGTGGTGGATTTAATATATCACTCAAGCCTGTGGTTTCCCAGTACCAATCCACACCACAACACATCACTTTTGACCGCCATGCAAGTCCCAGCAGGTCACCGTTCTGAGCGCGGCGCAACGCTGAACGCGCTCTGCCTGCGTCTCCGTCCGTGGCTCGCGCTGCTGCGTGAGCTCGATCAGCCAACGACTGACCGCTGCGAGACGTATCACAGCAGTCGACAACCCGACGCCACTCATGTCGTGTGGATTCGCTCGTGGGATGTGCTGCGTGACGCCCACGCCAGCGCGTTCTCGCTGCCGCGTCTCCACAAGGCGCTGAGTCTGTTCTCGTTGCTGGCGCGCGTCGACTTCTCACTGTGGCATCGTGAAGTGGGGAGTGTGTGGCAGGACGAGAACGCGCTCGCGTGGGCTCACGTGCTCTCCAATACGGCGTCGTCATGGGTCTCCACATCTCGGAGATCGTACTGGGAGAACTAGCATTGGCGAGTAGGTATATGCAATCGATGACGATTCCGTGTACCAAGAGCTCTACGCGGCATTGGAGGCCTGTGGCCTGCACGACTTGGTGGCAAGTTCTCAAACAGTACCCACGCGCTTGGAGCTCGACTATGTCATGAACGACGGCGAAGGGTCCACTTAAATGGTGGCCAAGACGGTGGAGATTGCCACCAAGCAATGGCGATTGCTGCCCAAGCAGAAGAATCGCCTCCGGTTTCGAGTGGATGTGGTACAGTTTACGACATGCCGCTTGACGTCCATCAGCGCGCGCGAATTGGCGCGTCTGTGCCAGCTCCATGGGCGTCCGCGTCGACAACCTGCCTTCGGTCGATTGTAATATTCTTCACCCTCAGTCCAGCCTCGATCTCGTGAAGGCGGTGCGGGCACTTGCTGTTCTTGACGACTCCAATCGCCCCTGACTCGGACTTTGGTCTATCCATGACACCGACAGATACTCGTACGACATCGCAGTAGTCGTTTTGTCGGTGGTTCAACACAGCCAATCCACTGAATTTGTCGAACTCACATGTGTGGAGAAGACGACGATGAAGACGACGATCTTGATCAGTGGTATGACCCTGAAGACCAGGTGCCTGTTTGATCGTGGGTCGCGTATACGTTGTTTAGTCGCTGTGCTAACCACAAGCTCCGAACCATTGAACTCTGACTCGACAAACTCCACGCCATGCACGTCAATGTCAGCGCAAGTGGTTCAAGCTCAAAATCCCCTAGCGGCCCTCTTCGATGAGCCTCAAGTGTCCGACTCCCCGCAGCGAATAGCCTCGAGCCGGTTTGTGCTGTACGACGCCAGGAATATTGAAGCCAGACCTCGTACTCGAAGCAGCGAGCGCAAGAATTTTCGAGCGCCCAATTCCCATGGACGTGTGCTTTCCACCGGGCAATAGAGACGACGACCATATTTAGTGCGTTCTCTTACCTGGCTTCGGAACGGCCTCGGTCCTCAAGGACGACATTGTTCTCGCCGAACCGGCTGACCGAGCCAACCCGCTTCCAGAGATACCAACAATTAATATCGCCACGCTTTCAGACACCTCGTTCGATTCCTCGATCGCGTTGCTCGAGCTCTTTGGTGTTGACACCACTCGTATCGATCTCCACAAAGTGCTTCTCGTTGTGGAGGACGGTACTGACGAAGTCGTGGATCGATAGTATCGCCGCATGCTCGAAGTGTGTCCCTAGTTGGAAGTACTGTGGCTCAGACTCGCGTGGAAAGTCTCCAAGGCTTTGTGGACGCAGCCGTAGTCGGCCAATTTAGGCCTCGCTAGCTTCATATTCACCACGTGTTCACGGACGAGCGCGCCCACTTGCACTGCTATTTCGGTGGGCTGTGTGATCCGCACAATCCACTCGCGATGCATTTAAGAGATCTCGACATCTTCCTTGTCATTGATTCGACTGATATCCACCAAATCCTGGCCTTAGCCGCGCAAGTTCTCAACCAGAACCGGATATACAAGCTCCGCGTCCGCTTTCGCTTGTCAGAAGAAGTTTAGCACCTCGAGCTGTTGATCGAAGACACTTCGACGCCCTTGACCGAGCAAAACGTAATGATCCGGACGGCGCCACTCGACTTGACGAGCAAGCTCGCTTTTTTGAGCGTCGTGGACCAACACGGTGGCTCTCCACCGGCGCTAGAAACACCACCATTTCTGCCACATCAACTGGACACAGCGGTTATTGCCAACATTTTCGAGTATGCTGCACAAGGCCGCCGCCGGAAAGCCGAGATGATGTGTAAGCGTTGATAATAGCCATGATTCGACATCAAATTTCCCGTTCAAGTTCATCTCATTCCAATTTGATCAACGGCATCAGGCATGGTGCGTGTTCACAACTCCTGGCACCGCTAGACATGCCAACCAAGCTCGCATTTCTGGGAACCGTCTGGGCTGTGCCACCTAACCATAACAACTGGACGCTCACGTCGTTTCCAACATCTTCGGGTTTAGCAGCGCGTGGACGCCAACGTTACGCTGAGAGTCTGTGCCCGTGATTTTGTTCTCTTTTACTTCTTGAGGTCAGTTTGGTAAAATGAAAGCTTGACTTATTCTATGACAAAATTGTGTTTTGAGCGACAGACAACTAGTACCGCTCACCGAGATGGTCCTGTGCGACGGTCTCATCCGTGTTCTCGGCGATGACCTTGAGCGCCATGATGTCGTCGTTGACGTTGCCTACGGTCGCGAACCGGTCGAGCAAGAAGTCCATGGCGACGACGTACGGGAACGTGGCGGGCATCTGGGTCACACCGAAGATGGTCGTGTACACAGTGGTGATCGTCGCGAGCCCGGCCGACGGGATGGGCGGCGTGCCCGTGCACGATAGCAGCGAGAGCACAAAGATGCCCACGAGACGCAGAACCGTGATCTGGTCGCCATTTCCCGACGACTCGGCGAGGAAGATGACCGCGATCGGGATGTAAAACCCAATCGCACTGATGTTGGAGGTCACGCCGATCGAGATCACAAAGTTGGCGAGCGACTGCGAGCACACGCGGGACTTTTTGACACACGTGAGCGTGACGGGCGCGGTCGCGAGCGACGAGGAGCATGCGAACGCGAAGATGTAGGCGCGCACCATCTGGCGCATGTGGGCGTACGGGTTGCAGCGCGTCAGGAGGAACACGATGGCCGGGAACAGCACGAGCGTCTGCAGCATCGCGGCCGTGAACATGCCCAGCACGTACACGTAGGCGTTCTCGAGCTCCCGCATCGACTTTTGGTTGGTCGCGAACGAGCCGGCGATGATCGAGATCACGGCCACCGGCGAGAGCCAGATCGTCCACTCCATCATCATGAACAGCGCGTTGCGCGACTGGAGCAGCGTGAGGTACAGGTAGTTGGTACGGCGCGACTTGGTAAAGTAGCTGCGGCCAGCGATCGAGCCGAGCACCATCGAGAATGTGATGACCGAGAGCGCGTCGCCGTTGGCCATGGAGCCGAGAATGTTGGAGCTCACGAACGGCGTGATCATCTGCATGAGCTGGTCGCTCAAGCTCAGCGCCTCGATGGCCGTGTTGACGTTGGTGGTGAACTGGGTGTTGAGCTCGTGGACCACAAAGTTGGCAGCGGGCACCAGCGTCGTGATGTTGCCCACACACGAGATCGTGTCGTTGGGCAGCATGGTCGCCGCCAAGTTGTTCGGGCAGGTGAAGCCCATGGCGTTGAGCGGCTGGACGGTGGAGTTTTGGTGGAGCCGGAACAGTGGCCGGAAGAGCAGCGCCACGGCCACGCCCATGGTGGTCGTGGTGACCCACATGATGGCGAAAATCTTGGCGGTCTGCACGCCCACGATCGACACTTTGCCGACAAAGACAATGTCACCAACGGAGACCGCGACGGCGCAGAAAATGTACGGGATCACCAGGCACTTGAGCGCGCGCAGGAAGAGATCGCCCGGCAGACTGACCCACTGCGCGGCCACGTCGTCGGCCTCCAAGTGGCTGAGCACGACACCAAGGGCGACGCCGAGCAGCACGCCCGCGAGGATCCAGCGGACCGAGATCTTGAGCCCGGTGCTGGTGCCGGCGTACTTGTTGACGCCGTCCGAGTCGGTGTCTTCGTTCGACGAGACCATGTCGGAATCCTGCCGCAGGATCGGGTAGCTGTCCGGCCCCAAGCCTTCATGGACCAGCGGGTAACCGGCCTCCCGCGTGAAGTTGGTCCGCGGGCTGCTGCTGCTGAAGGTCGCGACGCTGGGCTTGCCGCCGCTGCCCGTCGTAAAGTCGGTGCGAGGCAGTCCCTGGTTGGTCGTGAAGTCGGTGCGTGGCGAGTACGCAGCTTGGCTTGTAAAGTCTGTTCGAGGCGAGCGCGGCGCGCGGCTTGTAAAGTCGGTACGTGGCGAGCCAGCCACACGCGAGCGGAAATCTGTCCGTGCCGGACCTGCCGCGCGCGAGCGGAAGTCGGTCCGCGGCGAGCCTCCCGGCCCGGCGCGGAAATCCGTCTTGGGCGACTCGGTCGGCCGCGAGCGGAAGTCGGTGATGGGCGAGCTAGGCGGCCCGCCGAACGACGTGAAGTCGGCGCGCGGGCCGGAGCCGCGGATGTCGGAAGAGGCGAACTCGGACGCGAACTCGCCCAGGATATCGGACGTCTCCGAGGCGCGGCCAGGGTACGGAGGCTGCGGCTTCGGCTTCGGCTGCTGCTGGCGTGGACCGGACCCGCGGTGGCTGCTCATGTTGAGCAGTGTACGATGCTGTTCTTCGTCCAGCAAGACGAGCCCGCTCATGGTCACTGCAGCTCCTAGTACGACTCAATGTTGGGGTGGGATGAGCGGTGGAAGGCCGAACGCAGAGTGGAGAGGCGAACAACCAAGCGAGCATCGATCGTGGTTACGGTTTAAACAGAATACAGTAACCGCGCGCACGGAACGGCGTGCCTTTCGCTGGATTTCGTGGTTGCACTGGAATTCCCAGGACCAGCGACTTGGACTTGGACGTGGACTTGGAGGAGATCAATCACCTGCGACGCGGCGCATAGACGAGTCGGATTGCTGTGGCCGCGCATCGTGGGTGGACAAGCAATCCTCCGGCTCTTGCCGCGCGTTTCCGATACAAATGCTGTTGCAGTCGTGCCGCGATCTTGTCGCTTGCTCCTCCACCTGGGTTGGTGGTGATGCGCGTCGCATACCCAGAGACGGGGCAGTGATAGTTGGCCACCCGAAAGCGAGCTACGAATCTTCTCCTTCCTTACAAAAAGCAAGGTGTTCTTCAGCAAGCACCAAAACAGACCGAACCCAGTTCAGAGAAGACTCGACTCCAATCTAGAGAGCCGGCAAGCGGCCTATCTTTGATGGAACCAGAATGTTGTGCATAACTGGTACAGAACATGTGAATAGACTTGGTTTTTGTATGGTTTCCAGCTGGGATTAACATGCCGACCGATCTTTTTCAAGAGGGTCTCAGTTGAAGGTGGCAATTTATACGCGAGTGTCAAATGCCTGAGTTACACGAGTGTAACCCTTGGCCATCTCACTCTCTCTCGCTCCGCCACTAATGCGGACACGATGACGCTGGAGAATGCGTCAAGTTGGCTGGCTGGCAATTGACACCACGTGGCGACTGAGAGTGTATTCGTGGCTTGGTTCGGGTCGCCTGACGCGGCCATTAGCTCAAGCGTTACACTCGCGGATTTCAAGCCGAATCGAAGGAGTCGCAGGTTTGCGCAAAGGAGATGGAAGCGATCGACACATGTGGAATCTGTGACGAAATCACCATCTCCCCGCTGCGAACGAATGGATTGCGGATGTACCCAAGTGGTATGGAGCGTCGCTCGACTGTCACACGGCTTTACCCTTGGGCCGGACTGGTACACTGTAGGTCCTGTATGTGGATGCCAAGCAAAAGCAGAATCCACGGAAGGCAGCCGGTCGCCCAGCATCCAAAGGCAAGCAAGCCTTGACATTAATCTGCTGATAAAAATTGCTTAACACTGAGTGGTGAACATACTCTGGATGGCTCATGTCTAAACTATATATGACGTTACTGTAGATCGAATACACGCGCTAGAAGCGTTCGCCCAAGTGATCCTGCGCGACTGTTTCGTCTGTAGTCTCGGAGATGATCTTGAGCGCCATGACGTCGTCATTCACGTTGCACGTGGTCGAGATGCGGTCGATCACAAAGTCCATCGCCACCACGTAGGCGAACGTCGTGGCCGGCAACGCGCCGAACAGCGTCGTGTAGGCGGTCGAGATCACCACCAGCGACGACGAGGGGATCGGTGGCGTGCCGGCACACGCGAGCAGCGAGAGCACAAACATGCCAAACACGCGAAGTACTGTCAACTGGTTCCCGTTGCCCGACGCCTCCGCGAGGAACGTGAGCGCGATGGGCAAGTACCATCCCATGCCGCTGATGCCCGACACGACGCCGATCGAGATGACAAAGTTCCCAACCGACTGCGAGCACATGCGCGCCTTCTTGACGCACGACAGCGTCACGGGCATTGTCGCGAGCGAGGACGCCGACGCGAACGCGAAGAAGTACGCGCGCACCATCTGCCGCATGTGCGCGTACGGGTTGCAGCGCGTCATGAGGAAGACCAGCAGCGGGTAGATGATGAGCATTTGCAGCGCGGCCGCGAGGATCGCCGCGAGCAGGCACGTGTACACCTTGCCGATCGTTTCCCTGTAGTCCTGGTTGGTGGCGAATGACCCGGCGATGATCGACACGACTGCGACCGGCGAGAGCCAGATCGTCCACTCCATCATGAGGAACAGCGTGTTGCGGAGCTGCAGGAGCAGCAGGTATAGGTAATTGACGTGGCGGGTCTTGGTGAAGAAGTTGCGGCCGGCGACGGAGCCGAGCAGCATGGAGAACGTGATGATCGACAGCAGCTTGGTGTTGGCCATCGACGCGAGGATGTTGTCGCTGACGATCGGCGTGATCATCTGCAGCAGCTGCTGGCTCAGTGTCAGCGACGCGACCTGGGACGAGGCCGTGGAGTAGACCGAGTTCACGTCGAGCACCGTGAAGGTCGTCGGGGCGGCAAAGGTCGACGCGTTGGTAACACAGGCCACGCTGCCGTTGGCGATGGTGGTCAAGAGTAGTCCGTCGCTGCAGGTGAAGCCCATCTCGTTTAGACTGTGTCCACTCTGCTCGCCAACGGCGCGGAACAGCGGTCGGAAGATCATGGCCACCGTGATGCCCATGGTGACGGTGGCGAGCCAGAACATCGCAAAGATCTTGGCCGTCTGCCAGCCGATTACGGAGACTTTGCCGACAAACACGATGTCGCCGACCGCGACCGCAACCGAGCAGAACACGTACGGTACGACCAGACACTTGAGCGCGCGGATGAAGAGATCGCCTGGAAGACTGACCCACTGGGCGATCACACTTTCCACCTTAAGCTCGCTCAGCAATATACCGAGCCCGATCCCAAAGAGCAAACCGGCCATGATCCACCGCACCGAGATTTTGAGCCCGCTGCTCGTGCCCGCGTACTGGTCCGGAGCGTGGCTGGTCGAACCCGTGGACGAGTCTCGGATCAGATCGTCGCGAAGGATCGGGTAGCTGTCGCCGCCAAGCTCCTCCATCACGATCCCGCCGCGTTCTCCAGTTGTGAAGTCCACTGTAGCCGTAGCCGTGAGACTCGTTCGGTGGGTCTCATTACTGGGCTTGCCCACACTGTCGCCGCGGCTCGAGCGGTTTATGGTAAAGTCCGTGCGTTGTGGCCCCTGGTTGGCGGTGAAGTCGGTTCGCGGCGGTCCGGTGCGGGTCGTAAAGTCGACCCGAGCGCCTTGGTTCGAGGTGAAGTCCGTTCGAGGTATCGGTCGGCTCGTGAAGTCAGTACGTGGCTCCGCATTGGTGTGGCTGGTGAAGTCGGTGCGAGCCGTCGCGAAGTTGGCACGTGGAGACGCGCGGTTGTGTTGTGTGAAATCCGTGCGCGGCTCTGCGTTGTTGTTGCTGGTGAAGTTGGTGCGAGGGTCGGGGCGGCCGGCGCCACCGCCTCCCACGCGGTAGTTGTAGTTGCCCGCGTGGACTGGCGGATGTGTCTGTAGCGAGTCCGGGCGTGAGGATCGCTGGCTGTCGGTGAAGAGCGAACGCTGCTGGTCCTCGTCGAGCAGGATCAGGCCGTTCATCACGGCTCGTTGTGGTGGGGAGAAAGCCAATTGAAGAATGTGTGAGGAACTGCGGACGGTCTCAAGTTAAAACCGGCAGTGAAGACTCAACTGACTCGCTCACGATACGCTTACAAGCATGATGCTGATACTAGACAGTGGTTCGCAAGCCGCGACCGCGCGACAGGCACTGCTGGCAGCGCTGTCTGCCACTGGGCACTGCCAGCTCGTGAGTGTGGAGATTAGATTGTCGGGCAACCTCTCCATCAGTCACACGCCATCTCCTTACGTCACAGTTGCCCGCTTACTCACCTTCATTTCATGCCAACATGCACGAGCGAGCTCTCCTAACGCGACCCAAATATGAATCTGATGAAGGATGCATTCTTGTCTAAAATGCGGACATCAGTTAAAATCAATGCACCATATTATGGAATAATTATATACCACGAGATGCTACTTTGTGAGCTGCGGGAGAGTAGCATCCAGCATCGGCCAATCTCATGATAGGAAGTGGGATCTCGGCTTTCCACACATCTCACAGTCGCAATTCGCAAGATTTTTTCGTGAAATATTCTCTCGCGGCGTTGAATGACGCGAGGAGAACGCGCCACGCTGGCCACAGTGTTGAAAAGGCATCCATGCGGCCCACACAAGAAAGGATCCAGGCTGGAACACCGGCGTTCCAGCGTCATTTTGCACCACCACTAATGGCCCCATTCGGATCGATCTAAAATCTCCGTGTTGGTTTGTTCTGATATTGAGGGGAAAGCGAGGTCGAACGCAAAAAAAATTGAGGGAGATCCGGTTGTGTGGGCAAAAAAATAACAAGCGTCTCTCTTTCTCTCTCTCTGTCAATTGTTAGGGTGCAGGAAACAGCATTGTTTGATCGTTGACTTGCAATTTGTGCGTCGCAATGCAGCGGAAACAGATTCTTGATGCAGCAGCTGATTCGCGATCCCAACTTCTATCACGGGATTTCCGGTGGAAATGTTGCAAACACGACGTCTGCCGGTCTAGAGACGATACGACTCCTTGTCGTGGGCATGACATCGATATTCAAGCTGAACAAGAGAACACGGCGCAAGTCATGGTCAATTGGTCCGCGAGTCCGGGTCTTGGGTTATTAGCTGGTGAGCTTGTGATTGGTGTGTGGACAAGCAGCCATCGACGCGTGCGCGGCCATGTGGGAAAGTGAGGCTGAACAGTCATCGTCCATCAAACATCAATTCAACGATTGGTATGGTGAACTGATCGATTTTACAGGTTGGTTGGTACAAGAAGAGTACGGCATCACCTGCTTTTCAGCAACTGCAGACACATCCCTGAACACGTAGTAGGGGTGAGACGATGATCAAGCGTGGGTCACGCTGCGTGGCGGCACCTTCTGCCTACAACAGCGCCAGTCGGTACACAGTACAGTATGCCAATCGTCCATGCGGACTCGCAGCCTAAATGATAAACACCACAGAACTGTTCCGATACTCCACTGCATCGAAACGGATGCGGCAAGCATGACTGAGTCACAATGCTATTGCCAGAGGAAAGCGCTGTAGGTGCTCGGCTGATAGCAAGAGTGTACATTCGATTCTGATATACTCACCAGTTTCAAAATCCTTGTTCTTGTCGTCATGCAACTATGAGGTGTAGTATACATAATATGCCAGGCACTACACGTATGGTTCCACTTGCTGTCTTGATTTGCCAACTCTGTTGTTGGTCAACGCAGTCGTGTTTACCAACGCCAACCGTTGGCCAATCTGGCCACGACATCTTATATTATTTACCGATCGGAATTTCTATAATTGTTCATGTCAATGGCTCCTTCAACTACTTATTTAAGAGCAACTCCAAGATCGTCATCGGCATCGCGTATTCCGCCACCAAGGCTTCTCCGCAGCCTTCAAGCTCGCTTCTCACTCGTCCATTGTGCACCTCCCTACTGAGACTATCCACACAGCCACAGAAAACCATGGTTAATCTCGCTCGACAGCCAACGCTCAAGTCGTCCCAGCAGCAGCTCTTCGCGCGACGCAAACGTCGTCGCGTTCCTCTCGAACTCGCCTCAGTCCCGCGCTGCGGTTCAGCCAAGCAGCAGCTTGGAACGAACTAAAGATGGGCAATTCAGCAGCGCGTGGTAGCGCAGGTGCGACCCTCTCAAGCAGAGGCACAATGCATATTGCCATGTATGTGATCAGAAACTCACCGGTGATGACCGTTCTCGCAGAATACGTCGTTTCCAAGCTCGACGATCTAGTCAACTGGGACCGCAGGAACTCGCTCTGGCCCATGACGTTTGGACTTGCGTGCTGTGCCGTCGAGATGATAGACGCTTACACCCCGCGCGACGAGAACGAACGTCTGGGCATGGTGCCGCGCGCATCGCCGCGACAGTCTGACGTCATGATCGTCTCTGGGACGCTCACCAACAAAATGGCGCCGGCGTTTCGTCGAGTGTACGACCAAATGCCCGGGCCGCGATGGGTGGTCTCCATAGGCAGTTGCGCGAATGGCGGCGGGTACTACCACTACTCGTACTCGGTCGTCCGAGGTGTCGACCGAACTGTGCCCATGGATATCTACGTGCCTGGATGTCCCACCACCGCAGAGGCGTTGCTCTATGGCTTGATTCAGTTGTAGAAGTAGGTCAAGTCAAACAAGTCACTGCTTGAACGGCGCAAGTAG
The DNA here is from genome assembly GCA_023336445.1 of Pythium dissimile. Lineage (NCBI taxonomy): Eukaryota > Oomycota > Peronosporomycetes > Pythiales > Pythiaceae > Pythium > Pythium dissimile. The sequence continues at coordinate 50,298 of JAADWZ010000069.1, forward strand.
GCCCGTGGACGTTTACTTTTAATGCACGTGCAAGAGGTAGTGATGGTAGCCATGCCGTCCAATACACCGAATCATCGGGTTCCTCTGACATCCTTCCGACGTGGTCAGATGTTCTTGTCACAGCGTGCATGGTCACTTACCGCTTGGTTCCAAGTCGGCGCTGGTCAGCGTAGTTGCGAGCGTGCGACCACGAGAATAATCCCGCGCGCGACCTCCGCCCGAAACGACCTACAGTATCCAGCGACACGCTCGCGATCGTGTCAAGATTTTCTAATGCGCGCTGTGAGCAAACGGCCATGGCCCTTTGTATGACTGTCGATGCGAAACACAGCAGATATCTCAGCTGTCCTGATGATATTACTGCACGTTCGTTTCGCGATTGTCCATGTCTGAACTTGTTTCAACAACCTTAACAGTCCGTTCAGCCCATTCCCACGCACACACGCCAGGTTGGGTTCCAGCCGCGCGCGTTCAACGATTAGCTGTCTTTTTCTCTGCACGAGCGTGTCTCTGGACTCAATATTGTCGATACAGTACTAGATTATATCCTTCCTGCTGCCAATGTGTTGCGTGGATCCTCGTCACTCCAATCCCCCAAATGGATCCATGCACATGTCGCAGAATGTATCCATGCGTGAATGTGTCTTTCATTAGTGAATTTGCATGTCTAACCAATAAAACCGAACGTTCTCAAGGCCCAAGCCAATGTTTTTTATTAGTATTGTAATACTTGGTGGCTCCAAGATGAACATTGCACACACAAAAGCAATTACAAGTTCTGCAGCACAGACCTGGATGCTTGTACCCACATGACGCACAATATTGTTACGAGCCCTGGTGTTGAGGCCTCCACTCTGTGTTGAGACACGCCTCACCCTGATAGTACTACGTATGTAGTCACTACATTGTACATATACTATGTTGTAGTGCCCATCTTCCGCTGTCATGGCGAAAACGATTTATACACTATTCTCGATGGATCTTTCCAGCGAAATAATGTCTAGTTCGCCATCCAGTCAAATCGCGAGGAGCGGAAGTGCGCACCATGGGAAGCAATAGTGTCGCACAGAGACATGGGAGTGGCTTGAACCCATTGGAGATTTATGAATCGAATAAATTCAGCATGGCTCGAACACCCTGTCGCAAAATGGAAGGTTGCATGCGGACCGACTCATTCTAAGATGTCGTTCAGGCCGACGACAGAGCACCAAGCAGGACCAGTTTCTGGCCCAACTATAATTGTGTACTGACTGAAAAGACGGAATTCTTACGCTCATAAATAAGAGCACTTTATTTCACGCAGTCAGCTGGCGGTGGCCACACAAAACTGATTTAACCATCACTCACAATTGAAATCTTCCAACCAGTTCGGGTGTCAAACAGTCTTGACGCAGGGTTCATGCCTTTAATTACCAGTTCTAACCCACATTCCGACCCACACTTCGCTTATTCACACCTTCAAATCCCTGGTTTTTGTTCCGTCAGTCCGAATGACGCCCACAGCCCAGCCACTCGCACCGAGTCACCGCCCCAAGTCAACATGCTACCAACGTCGTCTTCGTCCTCTTCTTCACTACTACTGAGCCGCAACCGCGACTCAACGCGACACAGATCTCGCCGCAGTATCCATTCTTCCCTTTCCTCCGCTTCCGCTTCCGCTTCTATGGTCACGGCGCTGCCTTCTCCCCCCGTCCGCGACGGCGCCGTCGCGCTGCCCAACGTGCCGCATGTCGTCACACTGAGCGGCGCGCGCGTCGTGCTCTGGGACACGGCCAAGCGGCGCGCCGACAAGCTCGCGCGCGACCACGTGCAGGCGCTGGCCTCGCTGCTCGTCGTGGGCAGCGACCGCCAGCGCGAAGACGTGGCCGCGATTTTGGCCAACGCCGCGTGCGATAAATCCAACCGTGTCGAGATCGCCGCCGCCGGCGCCGTGCCGCTGCTCGTGAGCGCGGTGTCGGCATCCAACATAAACAAGGCGCTGGCGGGCAAGGCCACGCGCGCACTGGCGAACCTCGCGTGGCAGAACCGCGAGAACCAGCGGCTGATCGAGACTAGCGGCGGCGTCGACGCGCTGGTGGAGCTGCTGGCCATCGGCAGTGATGTTGATCTCCAAGATGAGGCCGCGACGGCGCTGAGCCACCTGCTTGAACACAGAGAGATCGCCGAACGAATGAATAGCAGTCGCCGCGGCGACATGCTGCGTCGACTGGCGGAGAAAGGATCCGACTCGCAGTGCGCCCAGGCGTCGTGGCTGCTGGCCAAGATCGCTTGCTTCACGATTCAAGAACAAGACATTGAGGCGGACATCCCGGCGCTCGTACAAATGCTCACGGGCGGCGACAAGTCACACTATTCCAAGCGTGCGGCTGCGGTGCTGCGGCGGTTGTCAGATGACGTCAAGTACAAATCCGAGATCGTGGTGGCTGGTGGCCTCACGCCGCTGATCGGACTGCTCCAGTACGGGACCGAGAGGCAGCGCGTGGACGCGGCCTGGACGCTTGGACACCTCGCGTGGAACGCGTTCAGCCAGGCGCAAATCGCGAATGCTGGCGCCATCGTCCCGCTGCTGAAATTGCTCCAGAGCTCGAATGTCCGCGAGCGTGAAGGCTCGGTGTGGGCGTTGCGCCACCTCTCGGGTACCACTGACAACCGCACGCGGATCGCTTCGGCCGAAGACGGTGTCTCCACACTTGTACAGAGCGTCCGGTCGGCTGGCTCGGCCTGTGAGCGAGAACATGCGATCGCCACATTGAAGAACGTGGCCTGCAACGCCGACAACCAGACCGCGATTGGCTCCGCCGGCGCGATTCCGCTGCTCGTGTCCGTGCTCACAAAGGGCACACCAACTCAGATCAACGAGGCGCTTGCTGCTCTGAGAAATCTCGTGCGCAATAACAACGAGAACCAAGCTCGACTGGGCTCGGCAAGAGGGATCCGCGCACTGGTGGATGTGCTTTCGTCAGGTACCGAGATCCAGCGCCTCCATGCGGCTGCAACGCTGATCAACGTTTCCTGTGACGGCGAGTTGCAGAGTGAGATCGTCGCGGAAGGCGCACTGCCGCCGTTGCTGTTGCTGACCGAGTGTGAAAACGAGGCCTTGCTTGAGCAAGTCATTCAGCTGCTGCGAAATCTGATCTGGAACAACGATGCCAACCAGGGACGGATCGGTGCGAGTGGTATGATCCAACGGGTCGTATCGATGCTGCGCAGCGAGAGCGATGGGCTGAAGAAGCAAGCGGCTGCTCTGCTTCGCAATCTCGCGTGGCAGAACACAGCGAACCAAGACCGCATTCAGGAGTGTGGGGGAATTCCGTCGCTTGTCACCTTGTTGGGCATCGGAACAACCGGTCAACGCGAGCAGGCGGCTGGTGCGATCGCCAACTTGGCGTGGAACAATTCAGCGATCCAAGAGGAAGTGGCCCAGTCGAACGGTCTGGCGATGCTCGCGGACATGACCGGTCGCGGCAACGAAAAGCTGCAAAAGCAGGCCTCGCTCGCGCTCCGGCATTTCGTGTTTGGCGAGAACAAGAAGGTGAAGCGCGCGGCACCCAGCGTGATTCCGAGTCTAGTGCGTCTTCTCGCGTCGGGTTCGAACGCGACTCACCAGCAGCAAGCCACATGGACACTCGCCAACCTGGCGTGCAATCCGGACAACAAGATTGAGATTGTTTCCAGTGGTGGCACTCGGCCTTTGATCGATGTGTTGGCCACCGGCACCAACTCACAGAAGCAGTACGCGGCCTCGGCGCTCGCCAATTTGGCGTGCAGTGTTGACCACAAGAAGAAGATCATGGCGGCGAAGGGTGTTGCACCGCTCATCGATCTTGTGTCGGAAGGTACGGATGGTCAGAAGAAGCAAGCAGCGTGGGCGTTGCGCAATATCGCATGGGACTGCACCGAAGGCCAGGCCACAATTGCCACTGCAGGCGGAGTTCCTGCTCTGGTGCAGTTGGTTCGAGCGGGATCTGACTCGCACAAAGAGCACGCTGCTGCTGCACTTGCCAACCTGGCATGCCTTGACGCGAACCAGAACAAGATCGCGGCTGTAGGTGGAATCCAAGCACTCGTTGAGCTAGCAGAACGTGGAACCGACAGCAGCAAGCAGCAGGCAGCATGGGCTCTCGCGAATCTGGCCATGTCGCCGAGTAACCGAGCCAACATCATCGATGCTGGCGGTATCGCGGCACTTCAAAGCATTGTCACGAATGGACGCCCTGATCAGCAACGTGGTGCGTCCGCGGCATTGGCGAGAATCAACGACCCGGGTCGATACAACTACGTCACGAACGAGTCCCACGCTGTGTTTCGCACGCCCAGCGACGGCTCTGAGGAGAGTGACAAGTCTTTCCGTGACTTGCTCCGGCCACCAAGTATGCGGTCCAATGCCACGGTTGACTCGCGCAGACCTTCGCTGTCTCCGCCACAAGAAATCAAGATTGGACGCGCGCTGTACCGATCGATTGGCAGTGTTCCTGAGATTGTCACGCGGACTCCTTCAAACGGTGGCGAGAACGGAGTGAACCGCAGTCCTGCAGGTCGGCTCACTCACTCTGTGAGCCTTGGAGTCCGCCGAACACCGGAACACCGCCAGCATGTCCTGAACCACTTGCCCTCTGTCCAAGAAGCGACCGAAAGCAACGCTGCTATCGAAGCGAGCTCGTGGACTTTGGAAAACCGAGATTTGCTAGAACTGCCCGAGTCGCTGCCCCTTCGACGAGCCCAGAGCGCCAACCCACCGACACGTGTCGCGTACCGAATGCCAGCGAGCCCTCTCGAACAATCCAGGACGAACCGTCCTCTTCTTCCTCGCCCAAGCACGCTGGGCGACCTTCTCGACCCACACGGAGGCTACAGCCCACCCAAAGAGCAGGTACTTCGTCGCAACGTCGCGCGCGTGCCGAGCGACATGGACGTGGTGCGCAAACCGCTCGCCAAGAACCCACTCAATGTCAACCGTGAGAACATGCACAGCAACAGCCATTCGATATATCAGAACGCAAACACGACCGGCGGCCGCACTGTGCAGCGTAGCGACGACCGTGGAAGTCAAGGCAGCCGCGGCAGCTACGACGATAATGGCAAGATTGATCTCAAAGAGGAGATCCTCGTTGGCATGCAGCGCCGCAACTCGAGCCGCCCCACCTTGGCCTCGGCCGTCAACCGCCAGACGCATCGGAACTCTGGCGACGAAAACTCCAAGTTTTTCGGTAGCATGCCGGCAGTGGAGCAATCGGCCCACGAAGAAGTATACGAATACGACGAAAACCACGACCCGTTCCACCTGCCGCAGGAACGCGAGTCCAAGTACCCCACGATCACCTTATAGACGAGCGCGACCTATGCAGTACTGCGCGCGCCAACGAAACTACCCTCACGATACCATAGATATAACAAATATCCTTGTACCAGCTTAATCCAAGAATCGTTTCGATCTCGGGATCCTGAGCATGATATATTGATTTTAAAGAAACGTAGCATCCGATTTGATAAGAAATGCTGAGTTGAAGCTTGTTGTGTTGAACTATTCTGTCTGGAACAGTAGATGTTGACACATCAACACATCAACACGTCGGATCTTCTGGCAACTCTGCACGTGGGCCAGTGACCCCTCTCTACGAGCATAACTCGATCTCGGCCAGCAAAGTTTCTCATCAAAATGAAAATACGCAAGATACCTCAAACAACCAATATCTTTTTACATGTCTAAAAGATTTCGTTATAGAATTACCTCTGCTATGTGATGCTGAGCCTGTGCCAAGATTGCCGCAATCTTGCCAACACCTCACCATTTCCATTTTGAAACGTCAACTGGCCCACGCACACGCAACACTTCATCATGCTCGCCAAAACTCTCCAGCGCGCTACACGCCTCGCGTGCGTAAACCGTCATCATCTCCATCGCACCCCCTTGTCTCTCCGCTCTCGACTCATGTGGTTCTCATGCTTCAACTCGTAGCCTGCCGGCCGCGCAGAAGCGCTCAGTGAGCTACCTCTCCGAGCTACCGGAGGAGCACGCAATGCTGCGCGAGATGTGCCAGCAGTACGCGGCCAAGAACCTCGCGCCGATCGCCGGTGACTTGGACAAGGAGCACCGCTTCCCGGCGCAGCAGGTCAAGGAGATCGGCGACATGGGTCTGTTGGGCGTCGCCGTCGATGAAGCGTACGGCGGCGCTGGGCTCGACTACCTTGCCTATGCGATCGCTATGGAGGAGATCAGCCGCGGCTGCGCGTCCACTGGTGTCGTCATGAGTGTGAACAACGTGCGTTACAAGTTAACTGGTATTGGGAGAGAAAAAAATGGTGGAGGGTTGATAGCTGAAATATGGGTGTGTTGTTGTAGTCTCTGTACTGCGCACCCGTGGAGAAGTTTGGCTCGCCCGAGCAGAAGGAAGAGCACCTGACGCCATTCGCCAAGGGTGAGATGCTTGGCTGCTTTGGTCTGAGCGAGCCGGGGAATGGTAGCGACGCTGGAGCGGCCTCCACGACCGCGCGCGAGACCGACTCGGGCTTTGTACTCAACGGCACCAAGGCCTGGATTACGAACGCCCACGAGGCCGACCAGGCCATCGTGTTTGCCACGACGGACAAGTCGCTCAAGCACAAGGGCATCAGCGCGTTTCTCGTGCCGACCAACACGCCGGGCTTCTCGCTCGGCAAGAAGGAGGACAAGCTCGGCATCCGCGCGTCCTCGACCGCCAACCTGATTATGGAAGACTGCGAGATTCCCAAGGAGAACCTGTTGGGCAAGCGTGGCGAAGGCTTCAAGATCGCCATGGTCACGTTGGACGCGGGCCGCATTGGAATCGCGGGCCAGGCGCTTGGTATCGCGCAGGCCTCGTACGACTGCGCGATCGCGTACGCCCAGACCCGTAAGACCTTCAACGTACCGATCGCCAAAAACCCGATTATCCAAACCAAGCTCGCGCGCATGGCGATGGAGATCGAGGCCGCCCGCCTTCTCACATGGAAGGCCGCGGCGGAGAAGGACGCGGGTCGACCGTACACGAAGATGGCGGCCATGGCCAAGCTCAAGGCCTCGGAGGCCGCGACGATGTGCGCGCACCAGGCGATCCAGATTCTTGGCGGTATGGGCTACGTGTCGGACATGCCCGCTGAGCGCCACTACCGCGACGCGCGCATCACCGAGATCTACGAAGGCACCTCGGAGATTCAGCACCTCGTGATTGCCGGTGCACTCAACAAGGAGTTCAATGCATAAACAGGATCATTAGTTTGCACGACGATGACTTCAAAACTTGAATCTTACTGCCACAAAATTCTATGCCCGTGCTCGTATCTACTAAAAGCTGAGGGCGGAATGATCCCACATTCACTGGCATGTTTATGTTTAAGCAACCATCGACCAGAGTGTCACAGCAGCTACAGCGAGCAGGCTGGAAGCCACAACCCGAGCGGATCCAGCGTCCGATGTAGGCGCCTGTGAAGGCACCGACTGGACCGTGTCCGCGGCACCAGACGTCGAAGACGAGTTGCCCGTGCTGTTTCCATCCGCAATCGAAAACATTTCCGCCGCGACTCCACCAGTGGCATAATCATTCGATTCTGACGTTGAAGCCGAAGAGGGTGCGGTGGTCGGCGATCCAGCTGCCACTGGTGACACCACCAACGGTGGAGATTCACCACCACCGCCAACTTTACCAGTCGTTGTCGAGCTAGAGGGCAGTGACGGCGTCGATCCACCAGAAGTAGATTTGGTCGTGGTCACCACTCCAGCCGGAGCAGGCATAGGAGCAGCGATTTTCTCGTTGGTTGGAGAGCCCACCGACGCTGGAGCAGACACAGGAGCGGTAGCTGGCTTCGTGATCGACTTTGAAGCTGGCGAGCCAGCCGCAGGAGGAGCCTGCGCCGGTGCCGAAGCTGGAGCAAATGCGGGTGCTGACACAGGAGCGGATACAGGAGCTGGCGCGGGAGCTGAGGCAGGAGCTGAGGCAGGAGTGGATCCAGGTGCTGAACCAGGAGAGGGCCCGGGAGCCAAGGCAGGAGTCTGACCGGGAGCTGGAGCGGATGCTGGACTTGATGCTGGCGGCGATGCTGGTGTCCCGCCGGGCTGTGGCGATGCCGGAGTCAACGGAGGTGACGCAGGCGCTGGTGAAGTGTCCGCCATGACAGGAATCAATGGCGCTGGTGTCGACGCCGGCGTCGGCTTCTCCGTATCAGGCGAATCCGACGAGTCCGCGTCGTCGTCATCGGACGGCAGCGCATACTCGCCTGACTCAATCGCGTCGGCGAACGCAAGGATGAAGTCCGAGCTGTGACTCATGAACTTCTCGAGCTCGTCGCGGCCCGCCGGGTCCTCCATCACAATGTACTGCACGGCGTCCGCCTTCTGGTCAGAGAGCAGCTTGAGCTTGGCGAAAACCTCGCTCTCCGAGAGCGAAGCCCAGCCGGCGACGTCCAGCGGCACGTCCGCGACCGCGGCCTGAAGCTGCGGATACGTCTTCACTTCAGCCGCTAGCGTCGCCAGTCCGGACGCGAGCGTCTTCTCGAACGCGGCGCTGAACGCCACTGCGGACTCGCCACGGACACTGACGCTGGCGACCGCTAGCAGCGACACGACTAGCGAAGCGCGAGAGGCGACAACCATAGTGGGGATGCAAGGGGCACGTAGTGTGCGTGTGTGGGAATACTTGGGGCTAGGAACCTGCAAGTCGGGGAGTGTGGTAGGAACGACAGCAACAGTGAGAGAGAGTATTGAACTGTAGAAGACTTGTCGGTCTGGTTGCAAGAGGCGTAGGATGGGCCAGCTGGCTCTACCTCCCAATATAATTTCAGTATACTGATCTAGTGGCATTTTATGAGGAGAGAGGCAGTCAATCAGACGACACTGAGACCGACTACTAATCTATTGTAGTGGGCTGAAATCAGTGAACTGGCTCTAGACACGATCATGGGCGAGTAATTTTGGCGATGCAGTGTGTTGTAGTTGTTGCATTGCGCTCTCCCACTCTCAATCAGCATCACTGACGCCCAATGGAAGTACAGTACAGTACACAACATACATTTCGCTCTTTTGAGGACTTTGAACGGACGAAGAACTCATGGCCGCCGAGTTGGCAAGCAAGACCCATCCAGCCGCTTGTGAATCGCGGTAGAAATGCCCTCAGTCGTTGCGTCAGTGAAACCGCATAAAGTGGTTGCATGCCGTCGCCCATTGGCCACTCGCTCACAAACACTGAAACCTGTTAGTGATCTGAGTCAATGCAATATGCCGAAGGACTGCAGGCTCACTCAACTACGCCCCCATCAAGTCGGAACTTGATAGGGACGTAGACATCGTCGTTCCGGAATCATTGAAGGTGAACCCACTCTATGGGTTGACATGGTGAGAAGGGGCGTGGTTGCCATCTTTGAGAAACTGAGCCGTTAATTGCTGTGTAGCCACATTTCAAAACGAAGAGCTTCCATCATACATATACATGTACGAGTTCTGTGACCGACGAAGAGGGGGACAAACACTATGCATTTTGATGTGCGTTCTCAGCTAGACCATAGCGAACACAACGGCGACGAGGATGCCAACGGCCGCTGGCGCCATCGCAACGATGCTGGCCGCGGAAGTCGGCGTCGGCGAGGCCACTGGGGAAGACGAGGACTGAGGCGTGGTCGAGACGGGGCTGTCAATCGACGTATCCTGGCTATCCGAGCCGGCATCAGAAGAAGCTTCGCTGCTCGAAGTCTCCGTCGTGTTCGACGCAGTCGGCGCGGTGGTCAGACCAGCCACAACCGTTGGTGAGGGCGTCGTCTCGGCAGGTGTAGCCATGGTCGTTGGCTCAGGTGTCGTCTCAGCCGGAGCCGGAGTCGGAGCTGGGGCTGGAGCCGGCGTCGTTGTCAAAGGCGCAGATGTGAACGCTCCGCTCTTGATGTTGTCCACAAACGACATGATCACGCTGTGGGTGTCGTCCGAGAACTTGCTCACTTTGTCGGCGTTCACAGGGTCCACGATGAGCAAGTTCTTAAGGATGGAGTTGTTCTGCTCCGAAAAGAACCTGAGCGTGGTAACGATATCGTCACGCGAGAGCGCCGCCCAGCTGGCGACGTCCATCGGGATGCCCTCGACCGCTGCCTGGAGCTTCGGGTACTCTTGGATGTCTTGCTTGAGCTTGTCGAGACCAGCGCTCAGGGTCTTCTCGAACTCGGGGCTGAAGGTCACAGCCGAGGCCAAGGTGGCGACCAGGACGGAGAGCAGAGAGAGGAGGGCGAAGCGTGGGGCGAACATGATGAAGATTGGGCGTTGGTGTCTTGGATGGTGAGTTGTAGAATGAGAATAGCTTGGGCAGGAGGCCCATGGTGGTCAATCAAACCCTCCAACGAGGCCGAGTTGAGGGCTCCACTGCGAGAGTCGAAGTGGGTCCCACTACGTGATAGTCTTCCTTTTGACGGGTAGCACTGTCCAGGAATGGGCTGCGCAGCCTGCGAGTGAATCATACGTGATAAGGGTTTCAGAGGGGATATCACATTGTTCAAATAGGCAGCGACTCGGCTAATCTCATGTAAATGTGCAGTAGGACTACAGTGTGTCACGGTACCGTCCAACTGGATTTCTGCGGATCAACAACACTTGAAAGTGGACAGGAGGGGGGCAATACAGTATTGAACTCATTCTGTTCGAGCTTACTAACAGTGGAGTCATTGTGGTCCAACCAACTCGTAATGAGCTCATTCACGGCAATAAGCTCATCAGCGATCATGTATCATATCTTGGATAAAATACGGGCATGAGGTACAGTCATGAATTATGTGATGGATTGGTGACCAGATGCTCTTCGAAAGGTCTAAATGTAGTCTGTTTCAGTTGCGATTGGTACCCAGGTGACGCGGAGAGCCAACTCTCCCACCAATTTATTCACATGAAACGCAACTGGTCCCTCTCAACAGTTGACTTCACTGTCTCCTCTAATCATCCAATGCTCCGCTCTTCTCTCAACTGTCCCCACTTTGTCACACAATGCGTTCCGCTCAAGAACAGGGGGACACACCTGTAGCGCCAAGGGGAAGCAAGGCTGACGCCTCCAACATGGCGCTCTCATGACTTCATTCTCCAATTCACACATCCAAGAACCATATTCCACTTCACCCTGTTCACCCCACGCAAGCGACAATGAACTCTTCTCGACTTCTCATCCTTCTGGTTGTTACCATCGCCGGCGTCATCGCTCAGAACGTGTACCTCAACCGCCTTGCCGACCTGCTCAAAAGGGTCGACGGAATGGCCAACGAGATGCCGGCGCTGCGTCCGTGTCTGGAGGGCGTCCCGCTAGATGTCAACTCCTGGGTCCAGATGGACGTCAGCGGACGGAAGGCTGCGCTGATCAAGCTCTCCGACCAGACGAAAGACACGCTGCTCGCTCTTACAAAGGACCCCAGCATGGACGCCCAGAAGATCCTCAACTTTGACGCGGCTACGCTTGACATTGTCAATGTGGTCGTTGATGGCACTACCTCTGGTCAACTGACTGCTGCTCCGTCCACCACGGCGCCAACGCCAGCACCGGCGGCGACCACGGCTGCTCCTGTAGTAGCCTCAGCTACTTCAGCGCCTACTAAGCCGGTGCCGACCACAGAAGCGCCAAAGGCTACGGAAGCACCGGCGTCCAACACGACGGCCCCAGTCAAGACGGAGACTGAGACGGAGGCGTCGGGCTCGAGCGACACTGCTATCGACACTGTCGACGCCGGCTCGCTCGCTTCCACGGAAGTGCCAACCACCACTGCCGCCGCGACGGTGACGGTGACGCCAGTTCTGGCCAAGAGTAGCAATTCGGTTGTTCGTATGGCTGCTCCCGTCCTGCTAGCTGCTACCGCCTCGCTCTTCCTGGCTATCCAGTAAAACACACGTAGTAGACTGTGAATACAGATTCCTTGCTTCATCCGCTGGCATGCTATTTCCCATGGCCGATACGCACGTATCTTAGTTCTAGTTGTTTTGTGTCACCTAGTCCGTCTTACAATGGTCGGAGCGACAGCGTCCGGCACTCACTGGTTGCTGTCGGGCTCGCGTGTGCAAGGCGGGACCAGTCGCCTGCCTGCGCAGACCAGCGCGTTATCCAAACGAGAATAACTTCAAATCAAAATCTTTCCTGGCTGACCCCGAGCTTCGTGACTTCGAAATAGGAAGCTCGAGCACCGTAGTGATGTGGTGACATACAGTGAACACGGCGACGACGCTAGTCGACGCGAGCAGTAGGCACCAGGTGAGCTGTTCCAATTTTTTTTTTTCGTCGATCATTGTGTTGACCGGCGGTTCATAAAATATAAGGCAATTGAGCACTCTTGGCTATTTTAAATCAATTGGATTGGATTCCGCAACAATTTGGTACATTTTCGATATTCACATGATCACTTCGAGCGCTCGTGGGGTCCCAACTGGCACGACCACGGTTCGACAGAGCGGGCACGTGGTGCTCGTGTTGAACCACTCGATCACGCAGTCTTCATGGAATTGGTGGCCACACGGAAGCTTCACCATCTTGTCTCGAGCGAGGGCTTCCAGTTGGTTCTCTTCGAGGTCTCCAAAAAAGAAATGGGGCTCTGGCTCCGTATCACACTCATAATCATCCAGACAAATGCAGCATGTGCGTTCCGGATGGCCATGCTTGTCACACGTTGATGCCTTGTCAATGTGGACATCCTGCAGAGCCAGCACGGCCGCTGTACGGTGGCGTTCGAGCTCTTTTTGCGACTCGGGCACTTGCAGGAACGCTTCCAGTGCGTCATGGATCTCGCGCAAGTACTTTCCGGAGCCGGTATCGTTGAGAATCTGCGGATTGTTGAACAGATACACGGAAATGTCGGCGTACGCGTCCAGCAGCTTGCGTACAAACGCGCACAGTCCACGTCGGCGCTCGCAGACGATGGTCGCGTTGTCGCCGCGCATGTGCTTGCGAGGGAAATTGGGCGTGATCGGTCGGCGCAGCGAGTTGGACACGAGCTCAAACTCGCGCGAGTGCACTTTGTGAGCGAAATTTTCAATCTGCGCCTCCCACTGTCGCACCAGCCGCAGCATCGAGTTGCGGAAGGCCGCACACTCACTGTAGCGCCGTGTGAGAAGCCAGTCGTCGCTGTCGCTCTGGTCGTCGCCAGCCACCACTGCAGCGTGCAAAGGTTTATGGGCCGCACTGCGGATCTGGAACAGGTAGATAGTGCAGTTGCTTTCCGTGAGCGAGTGTGTGTGGATCTGCATCTTGTCGACTTCGTGGTGACGCGCCTTGAAGAGCCGCCGCGCGTGCGACTCGTTGTGGAGTTGGATGGTGTTGGCGAACGCCGGCGTGGAGATCATCTTCAGTGGGTCTAGCACTGTAGGAGAGCGGTCCCTGCTTGTTGTGTGGAAGTCGGCCACTTGGGAAGTGGAGTTGGATCTGGAGCTGCTTGTTGGAAAGAAAGAGAGAGGGAAAAAATCTGAGATGGGGGTGCACGCTTTGAATAGAAGTCCCTGTGTCACTTTCAAATTGACCAATCAGATGTAAATTGGGTGGAAAAAAGAATTCAATATGGAACAAAGTATTGGAGAAAGAAGATCGTTCTGCCCTATCCTCGCATTGGCGAAAGAAAAAGAAATCATCTTGGCGTTTGTAAGAGAACAGAAACCATATGGTGAGTGCTGGTTTGCCCACGGTGTCTTCTGTTTTTTTGCCGCGAATGTCGCGCGAGCTGGTGGCGAAGAATGTTGGTCGACTGTGAGGTTGCACGAAGGATGGAAACCCAGTGTACCTAGTAACCATGTGATCCATATACCGTACTTCAGTAAGCTCCCCCTTTTTTTGGTACGTACTTCAGCAAGCTCCCATTTTTTGGGAATTTCGACAGTGCCGTCGAACAACCTTCCAGAGGTGTCGTTCGACGACACATGGCATTTTTTTTGTTCTAGTCTAGAAACCCTTTGATGAGGTTGGCCCGACGCGACCTCCGTTGAAGTCCTAGATACTTTGGTCACGACAGGCCGCTCCTCTACGGGCGGGGCGACTTGTTAGAGACGATCACACTGTCGGATGGATCGCAGCGTTTTCTTGACGAGGCTTTTTGAGTGTCTCTGACCAACCACCAGCAGACTAAAATCCACTTTAGGTTCAGAAAGCTCTGTTTAGGGAACTGATTCTAAAAGCATAAATTCTCTGTGTGACCCAACTTGAACCGCAATAAATGGGTGGCCTATCGGTTCTCAGGCGAACCCCATCAACGGGATGGGATTTTTGGTGACTGTTTTTGGATTTCTCCGCGGTTAGAGCTTGGGTTCGGTCTTCTGTCGTTGAATTGCACCCAGTGTCAATAGATTCAAGTCTCAAAGAGTGGCTCCCACGTCAATCAAAGTAATCATCTCAGTTTTTAAGTCCATCACTCTTTGCGAAGGACCATCACTCGATTGCCATTGTGAAGCCACCTCGAAGTCCAAAATCGAGCTGTGAATTCAGGTCGACATCGTTGTTTTCCATTCTAACGAGCCACAGGGAGTCGTCGTGGGGAGGTCTCATGCAGTAGAAGTTATCTCAAGCGCATGATGCGTAGATCCGTAAACGAACAGATCTTTCACCACATCTCATTCCGCAATCTTCTCAACCACGGACAATGACCACTACTTCCATGCAGGCACAGACGCCGTCGACGACCAGCAACACGAGCAACAGCAAGCGCCAAATGCGCCGATGGAGCAACGAGGAGCACGCCCGTTTCCTGCAAGGACTCGAGATGTTTCCTCACGGCCCATGGAGCCGGATTGCTGCACTTGTGGGCACCCGCACGACTCGCCAGACCATGGCCCACGCACAGAAGTACCGCGAGCGGATGGAGAAGCGCGCCAACGAAGTGCAGCAGCTCTGGGCCACGCAGGGCTTTGTGCAGACGCGCAACACGGCCGCCATCCAAGAGTGCATCAACACTCAGCTGCCACCGTCCACTACATCCACTCTCTACTCGCGCTCCACCGAAGACGTCAGAGAGGAATTTAATGTGGATGAAGGTGCGACTGAGCTGGATGAGCTCGACATGCGCATTTTGGTCTCACTGCTCAACCCAGACACGGACGGGCACGGCGTAGCGGATCAGTTTCTCCACGAGCCTTCGGTGACGGCAATGGAGCTCGAGTCGCACGACATCGACAACAGCATCTGGAGTCTTCTCACAGACTTGGCCGACGTGGAGGACGACGCATAAGCAACTGCACGAGCAGTGCGCGATGTTTAGCACGAGATTTCAAGGTGGAAGTACCAAAGTTAATCCAAATCACCAATCTTTGAATTCTTCATGATCGCGCAGTTCGACTCTTAATCAATGTTAGTATTTTACGTTCGAGACGAATTGAGCATCGCTTATTACATCACTCGTTGAATCACCAGCTCGATTCAGTTGTTCTAAGGCTCATGTGTTTTCAGCGTGTTCGGGCACATTTGACCATGCATTTTCCAGAACATCCAATTTTAAAAACATTTGGGTTGGCTTTGACAGCATCAAGAGCTTAGAAGTGGAAGTGGTCACCGACCTCCAGCTCAGATAGCTGAGTAAGCATCTCCGTGTCCTTCACGTCTTCAAGGAGGGTTGACGTCGCCTCGGCTCTGTTAGGATCCGACAACGAGTTGCCGCTCACACCTTCATCTGTATCGAGCAGACACGCCAAGATCTGCAGATCCAACTCGTCCAACTGAAGGCGAGAATTGGCAGCGCACTCCACACCCAGAGCTGTCGGCTGTGTGAACGCCGTTGGACGCGGCTGTAGAGCTATCTGCCGGGAGATCCGTTCGCGGTATTTCTGCGCGTGGGTCATCGTCTGGCGGCTCGTTCGAGTGCCAACGTGGGTAGCGATATGACGCCAGGGTCCATTCGGGAATATTTGCAGTCCCTCCAAGAACCGGTCGTGCTCGTCGTGGGTCCAGGGCTTGCCGGCGCGACGGTTGGGGCCAACTGGACTGGATACTGTTGCAGGAGGGAGCCGGATGACTTGGTTGCTCTCTCCGTTAAGGGCGAAGAACTGACGCTTGACTTGCGGTGTGATGGTCATAGTGTTGGAAGTGGATATAGTCTACTTAGGTGTTGAGTACCTGAAGCCCTGTCAATGGAGTAGTGCAGGACATCGGCTGCTTTCCCAGCCATTCGAGCAGCTTCTCAGTGTACTCGTGCACATCCATCCGTTCCGACCAAGTCCGCCCTCACCACGAGCGGAGAACGATGGGCTTGGCCATGTCCTCGTAAACTTGGAATGGCTACACCTTTGCTTCTGTTTCGCCACAATCGCTTCGTCCGTGTTGACGAGCCCACTTCTTATGGCTCCAACTTTACGGAGTGGATGGTCCGACCTTGCCTTGCCGAGATCTCAGCTCAGGTCTCAAGGGGATGGGCACTTTGGACCAGAAAATTTAAGCAAGAATCCATTCCCGACTGAAGACTGTACCCACTCGGTGGGTGAACGGCTGAAGTTTAATGGGTGGGATGTTCTGTGGCGAGCTACATTGCTTGTGTGTTGTATAATTACAATTAGACGTCATTACAAGGGCTGCTGGAGGGTTCGTTCGAAATCACAGAGGACCAGCGTCGCCGACTGGAAAATCGAAGGTGCAGCATCTGTGCTGGCCCTTTAATATCGAACTTAAGGCGATGGATCCCGGGAGCCTGCTGAGGGTCTTCCTCCAAGGTCATTCATTCTCTCTCATATAATCGGAGAACAACACGTCGGGCGAGGTAGACTAGCGCTTGAAGTCATATACAACAATTTCCTCCAGTTTAAAATTGAAAGGCCTTTTACAGTATTTGTGAGAAGGCAGCTTCTGGTACTCTCGAAGGCCAAACTTCTGAAAAGTTCAAAAGTAACAAATCTCCAGATCCATGCATTTCTTTTCTTTCTATACCAGACTATAACTATTCCTAATAATGCAATATGCCGCAGGCACTATCTAGTAAATCCCATGATTGTTGATCTCGAACTCCGACAGAATATTGCGCATGTCTTGATCGTTATCGCACTCGAGAAGGTTTTGTGGCAGCTCTGTCTCGAACAAGTCGCCGAGGTCCATGGAAAATTGATTGTCGGTGTCATCGTCCATGTCGAACAAACACGCCAAGATCTGCACGTCGAGCTCGTTCAGGGGGAGACGATCAGCACTCCCATAGTTTCCGAAAACCGGCGGTGATGAGTGGATCGACTGCCTCCGCTGAGGAGTCAGTTGGCGAGAGATCCGTTCGCGGTATTTCTGCGCGTAGGTCATGGTCTGGTGGCTCGTGCGCGTTCCAACGTGTGCCGCAGTCTCCAGTCCAGTTGGCCCCAACCGCCGCGTCGGCAAGCCCGAGCACGACCGGTTGTTGGAGGGACTGCAAATGTTTCCGAATGGACCGTGGCGACACATCGCCACCGGTGGGAGACGAATGACTTGGTCGCCTGCGCCATCGCCGCTTGAGTTGTGGTGTAATGGTCATTGCATCACGCGGAGGCAGTTATTTGTCTTGAAAGGTTGGGGGTCTGAGTAGTTAGAGCTTGACCAATGGAAAATGAAGCACATGCGGCTGTTCTATCGGCCATGCCAAAAAGCGTCTCGAGAATCGTTTGAGCTGCCTCGCGCTCAGCCGGTAGCCAAGTCTGTCCTAATCACAATCGATGGTTTGATACGATAGGTACATGACTATAGTATTGTTTGTATCTGTGTATGGCTCCGAGCCTTGCTACACTGCACTAGTACTGTGCTTGGCAAGCTCTATCGTCACTCTATTTTCGTCCGAACGAATCCACTTTGTGTGGCTGTAAAAGTGCCTTTGAGACCACCAAAGTACATCTGGAAAGATGTTTCCACTTGCCTAGTCAAGATGTCAGAATCGAGGATAATTCAAAAGGTGGCCGTGGCACTGGTCACCAGTAATATTGAAGCATAAATCCCTTTCCAAGTGGGAGCTATGTGCCCTCTGGAAGGAAGCAGTTATAATGATTTACACTTTTTGGGTGGAAATCTCTAGAATGCTTGAGTCGCTGTTTGTTCATAAAGCCGTCCGCCCGGACATTTCTTGAGGGTTTGTCTGCTACTACTAGAGTGTGAGGCGGTTTGCAGCAACGACTAACACGACCATCATCCACAGCAATAATCCAAAGCAGCCTTCGCAAATGCTGATGTCTTGGCATAGGCTTGTGTGACTATTCAACCGAGATCGTGTCTAGAGTTTGACTCAGACCCGGAAATCATCATCATCATCATCATCATCACCATCATCAAATCACTACCGCGGTATGTCACTGATGAATGCCGTGTGATAAATCCATGCATGTGGTGATCACCGTTCATCGTCGTATTGCAGTGAAGATACGATACTATTGCCGTTTGTTCAGGTTATGCCGCAGCAAATTCATATCTACACCTTCTTGTACACCTACATCGTCACGGTGACCGAATCCACCGTTATTCTCGTAGTGCTTGCCGTAGAGCTCGTGACTGGAACTTCTTGAAAATGATGCTCACATGGGATACGGAGCTGGTTTGTTTGTGCGCACTTGCATCACACACGCTTGGCCTAGAATCTCGAGCTGGGCGATGGGCTGTAAAAAAAATACCACACGGCCGGCGTTGTTCGCTTTCCCCTGACGACGAATCTACTGGCGATACTTTTGCGCATGGGGCGTCGTTTGTCTCGTCGTTTCGATCCCACGGCCGCTGCGATACAATTCCACGGCCCGTGCAGGTACCGTTCGAGCCCGCTGAGGGCGCTTGTGCTCTTCAACGGCCCAGATGTTGATCCTTCGGCGCGTCTCAATGATTCGGCCTCCAGACGAGGTGATATCTGCACTGGTACGTTGTGGAACATGACGACTGCCGGCGGGAGGCGGACGAGAGCATCCGGAGCAGGTGCATAGGCCATCGCCGGGTAAAACTGCTTCTGGACACAGGTGGTGATCGTCATGTGTTGCTTCTTGTGAGGGAGTGTGTGCCTCCAACTACGCGAATGTCGAAATGATCGCATTAGGAGTCGCACGCCAATAGCGCAGCGAATGAAAAAAACTCACAAGTAAGTTGCCAGGGTCGAGGTTCGTAGCTGCATACTTTAGCAGCTGCAGCAACTGTACTTTGCTTTGTGGGTTCATCGAAGGTACAGAACTCGCAACAGGGAGCACGATCGATGCTGGATTCCCACCAAAAAGAGTTCCAGACAGTTTTCTTTGGGTCATTGCAACAATCTTCGAATGATACTCTCTGAAAGGATCCGTGGGTAACATTGTGTGGCTCGCAACAACCAAGAAAGTGAATCCACTACTCTATTTAGGGTTCCTGAGGTGGCTGGCATGATATTATGATATGAGCCTTTTTTGTCTTTGGTGCTCACTCAGGAACTTCGATGGAGTGTTAGGTTGGTCAACGCGACGACAGACAGCCTGACAAAGTCGGCTGATTCTTCCAAATACATGTGATCCAGCAGCAGTGTTCGCAGTGATGCATGGCCAGTTGTTGCATATTGGATTTTGATCAAGAAAGAGTGGCTTCCCGAAGATACGGATCAAATTGCTGTGACGGTATCCAAACTACCCTGTGCGACCTCATCCAGCTCTAGAATGCTAAACAACACCACGTCGCAACAGTACTGTTCCATCAACTCACCTAGGATCTGCTCGTTCTCGTCCTCGTTCTTTGAAACTTGACAATTTATCCCCGACTCGTCTTGCGTCTGAGCGCTTGCTGCGCTATGCATTCCCTTAGTCGATTCGTGTGGACGAATGGAAAGAGGAGCTTTGAGCGGGCGTGCTTTCTGGCTGTGCGCCATCACTTGTCGGATCGTCCGCGTGCCGACAAAGCTGGTAATAGCTTGCCATGGGCCTTGAGGGTACAGTTGGAAAGCTTGAGCGAGGCGCTCTTCTTCGAAGGGAGTCCATGGAATTCCTAACCGATGACCCACCGACGAAGTACGAGTAGTCGCTAGTCGAGAATTCTGAGCAAACGATGTTTGCACTTGCTCCAATTTGTCCTGACGACGGCGCACTTTCTCTTTGTGCTTTTGCGCGTGGGTGCGAGTTTGTCTCGGTGTGCGCGTGCCGATGTAATCCGCGATCGCCTTCCATGGACCTGAAGGATACAGCTCCATCCCAGCGAGGAACCGCTGATGCTCATTGCGGGACCAGGTGGTTCCAGCGGAAGCCGCTGGTTTCCCGATCGGTCCTGAGTAGCTTTCGAACACACCCGGCGAAGAATTCGATCCAATACGTGCAGCCCAGGTGTGGAGAAATGCAGTTACTTCAGGCGTCAGCATAGCACTGTACTTGCTGGATTGGCACCGCTTGGTGAATGAACCACGGAGCTGGCCGTGCATCAAAGCGGTATGGACCACAAATTCGGCGACATTTAGCCCCAAGCAGCTGGGCTTTATTCTAAGCAGTGGGTTTGCTGGTCCTTCCACTGGAGCTCTGATATGCTCAGTGAAATAGGTTGAAGCGAACTACAGATACGGTTGAGCCCGCACCCATGCAGAGCGCTGGATGGGTCCATGTGGTCGTCGCGACATGTCGGGCGAACATGGCTACACATCTGACTCGAGCTGTCGATTTACGTAAGTAGAATAATGCAAACACGCACACTCTGAGGTGCAACGACTTGTGCGACATGGAACATGCACCAGTGCGAACTGTCCCAAGATCGCGACGTTTCCAGTCTTTTGTTCCTGTCGCACCAAGTAATGTTTGAACTATGGCGTTGCAGCAGTGATGAATCCGAAGGCTTGTAACACCTACTTAAAAATCTTCAATGAACAGAACGACTTTGGTCAACTCCTGTCTAACATCTTGTTGTTCTGGACTGTGATTTTGCTCTCAATAGACTTTAACCCTGTGAATGTTCACCGAAGCAACACTACGGCTTGGATCTCAGCAAACAAAATAGGACAAGCACAAGACATTCATGTATGTTGGACGGTCTACACGGTACATGGCTGAGTGAGAAGTACAAGGTCATTCACGTCGAGCAGCTGTAAGATCTCGTCGGTGAAGCTGCGGCTCTCGCTCGCTTCGTCGACGATCAGTTCTTCCAGGCTACCCACACTGACCCCATCGACACGATCAGGCTCGGACATGTCATCGCTCTCCGCGGTTGTGCTCGCACAGTCGTGTTCAATCTCGGCGTTGCCCTCGCGCGCTGAATGGTCAAAGCATACTACGCGGTTCCTGTAGCAGTGGGTCATCACCTGTCGGATCGTTCGTGTGCGCACGTGGACGGCGATGGACCTCCACGGCCCTTCTGGGAACATCTGAAACGCCTCGGCCAGTCGCTCTTCCTCTGCGGGGGTCCAAGGAACACCGTGGCGCTGGCAACGCGGCGCACGTGTTGCTGCAGTCGTCGACGGAGTCGTTGTAGTGAGCTGAGGAGCCACGTACGACTGCATTCGCTCTAGCTTTCGTTGGCGTCGGTGCAGCTTCTCTTTGTGCTTCTGCGCGTGGGTTCGAGCTTGGCGAGCCGTACGCGTGCCAATGTAGGCAGCGATGGCCTTCCACGGACCCGCGGGGAACTGAGTCATCGCGTCGAGAAATCGCTGGTGCTCTGCTGGCGACCATGCCGCCTGCGCTGGCGTAGCAGCAGTGAGCTCCTGGTCGGAAGTAGCGTCGCGTGGACGGCAGGATACCCACGAACTGAGGAAGGCGCCTTCTTGCTCTGTGAACATGGTGATTGCTTGCTTGATTCGTTGTGGAAGTGGAACTGCAAGTCGCTGGGGCCTCTGGCTGGACTTGCCTGCCGCGACATTTCCGCGCCGAGCGATTGAGTGCAGCCACCTGTATCCAGTGCACTGAACGCCGCCACCCTCAACAGCGTGGATTGGTATCCATTGATGAGTTGAACGACCAGCCGTTGGACATGTCCACTGTTCCATTCGCGACATGTCCTCTAGCCGAAAGGTTCGTGTTCTGGGTTGGCCAATCTGTTTGGGTGGTTGCATGCCATTATAAAGATCCAACATACTCGAAGCACGCGAGAGGGAATGCACCAGGCTCTGCGACATGCAGTCCGTTCGTGTTTTCCGCTGGCACTTGACGAACGCGCCCCGCCTTACGCGTCCACTCTTTTCAGTTTAGGAGTCTTTTCAAAATGTAAACTACCCACGCGCAAAGCGTGCCAATCAACAATTGCGCGTGATCGCGTGACGGTTGGTGGACAAATTTGGACGAGAGTTTTGTAACAAACTTTCAGATAACAGCGACTACGTTCAGCGGCAGATTCGGATGATTTGCTGCAGCTTGCGCGTGAAGATGATGACCGTGCAGTACTACAAGGCATCTTTCCGCGTTGAACGAAGCTCCAACATAGAAAGCGTGGTGGCTTGGTCTGTTTGAGCGACCCACGATGTATGGACGGTCGTTGATCTCAGTCCTCCATTTGCTCGTTCTTCTCGAACCCATGATCGGAAAATTCTCGAAATGATGACAGAATTTGGCTCGCGTCAGTGGCGGCAACTGGACGCTAGACGCCAGCATAGCACACGAAGCAAATCATCG
Organism: Pythium dissimile; assembly: GCA_023336445.1. Taxonomy (NCBI): domain Eukaryota; phylum Oomycota; class Peronosporomycetes; order Pythiales; family Pythiaceae; genus Pythium; species Pythium dissimile. The sequence goes on from JAADWZ010000069.1 coordinate 72,748, forward strand.
TATTAAGAATAGTGGTACAGCTACTGTGGTGCTACTTACTGCATCCTCACTATCAGCCATTTGGGAGTCACTAAAGGCGAACTCTTCAATCACGACGCTTCTTGGGACAGTTGCGTCAGTTCAGCGCGTGGAACGATCGCTAGGAACTTCGCCCGAGCTGCTGAACCCAATTGTCAGTTGGCAGGTCAACACATGTCTCGCAGAATGAAATCCATGCCAATTCAATAATGTTCGACCAGAGTATCGAGCTCCGATCACCACTGAATATATCTTGACTACGAAACTACGTCTGGAGAGGCCATTGACACCGAACGGGCAGGTCGACGACGTCTTGGCGGCACAGCGGACACGTCGTGCTGGTGCTGAACCAGTCGATGACGCAGTCTTCGTGGAAGTGATGCGAGCACGGCAAGCGCACGAGCTTGTCATCGCCTGGCAACCGCTCGACCACCGCCTCCACGGCGTCTTCATTCATGCAGATGCAGCATCGGTACCCCTTGACCGCATTCGGGTCGCCGCCCTTTTCGTCGATGTCCGTTAGCGAGCGGATCACTGCGGTCATGTAGCGCTCCATCTCCTTCTGCGACTCGGGCACATTCAAGAAGAGCTCGAGCTCTCGGCCAAGGCCCGCCATCTGCGCGCGTGAGTGAGCGCTGATGGAGGCAGCGCATTCGAGCAAGTAGATCGACACGTCCACGTACGCGACGATCAGATTGCGCACAAATTCTTGCAGTTTGACCCGTCGTTCTTCGATGATCTTGAGCGTATCCACACGCAGCCGTCGCCTCGGAAAGTCGGGTGTGAACGGCCGACGCAGCGCATTCGAGATTGCCATGAATTCCTTGGTCTCTTTCTCGCGGGGGTCCGCGATCGCCTCCCATTGCTGGATCTGCTGCAGAAGTTTCTGGCGAAAGGCGTAAAATTCCGAGTACCGATGCTCCAACACCCACGGCGACCCAGGGTTTTCCCTACTGTGGTGGCGGCGCACTTGCGAGTGGCAGCGCACGTGCATCGCGTACACTGTGACGGGCGCCACGGTCTCTTCCGTGGTCACGCTGACGATCGCCGAGCGGATCTGGAGCTGCTCGAGCTCCAGATGGCGCGCCTTGAAGAGCCGCCGCGCTGTGCTCTGGCGGAAGAGCCGGCTGTGCGTGAGCGTGCGCGGCAGCGGCGCGTGGCGCAGCAGATCCAGCGTCTCGTGTTCAGGCATATTGGGTTGGTGGTGTAAGTTTGAAATTGCGGAATGGAATCGAGACCTGCTGGCATAATTTTTCGTGTTTCTCCATCAAAATAGCTTGTTTATGTGGCCAATACCTACCCCGATTTCAAAGGGGGGCGTTTCGATTGGGTAATTTTACTGACTACATATTTGAATTTGGATTCAGCTCAATTGTGTTTTAGCCTAGTCACGAATCTTGAACGAAAACGAAGGTGCGTCATTGTCGAACCATACAAACATCAAGTTGAACGAATCTACATACTGCCGAAGTTTGCGTTAAAGTTGATGGTGTCTGCAGAAGATGATCAACAGTAAACAGCAGCCTCGATTTTGGAGTCATTTACGGTACTGTATTTCCGTGCTTATAAGCACATGCTCGTGAGCAAAGTGTGCTGTATGCGTGTTTGTTGCGTCAATGTAGCCACTGTGCCTCGCACCACCAGCAATTTGTCAAGCGCTTTTGGACCGACTCCATTGTTGCCATCAATGGAGTTGGTCCAAAATCACTTGACTCGCCATAGTCTTCTCCGCTCTCAACCTTGAGCTTCTTATACAGAATGCGTTGATCACGCTGAACTCGGCAATCTGCACTATTGAGCCGTTCGCTGTCGTGGTCACTTGTATACTGCGTGCGTTCTCACTTGTAATGAATTTATTTATCCTATCAGAAATATCAAGTCTTCTGCACTTCTATAGATGTTCTACTGGGTGCTGCAGGTTCCAAGCGCTGCTCTTGGACCAGGGCTCTAATGGACTCAACTGACCAGTTCCCAGAAGAATCCCTGGTATAACACAACGTGGGAATTTTCTGCATTTCATCATGTTCACTTCGCTGAATTTTGGTCAGCGACTGCAGGCTTGTCAGTATGATACAGTACATACCGTGTCAACTGCCCCTGGAAAAAAAAAGGGTTGAAGTTGGGCGACTCAGTTACAACTCAAGACGCAAGACACTGTGGCCACTCAGTGAGAAGTCGCCAGACTGGGGAGTCTTTAAAGGCGCAAAGTTCGCGCCTTCTGGGGCCTCTAGCCGAGTTGGGTGTGCAATCCTCCAATTGCGCGTCTGGAGTTATGGATTGTACTGGACTTAGGTGGTAATACGCAGTTTTCTTCTTTTTCTTCTTCTTCACGGCACAGGCGAATCGACTAGAAGGCAAGTTGGGTACAGAAAATTGTATGTACACGACCCTATCAGTCACCTCAAGCCAACTGCAGCGAGTCTACCATGTAGTATCGCAGCCCTACCAGTTTTAACCTATGGCGGACACTGTTCAGTGGATGTACAGTAATTTCAGCTGGATTAGATTAGTTTGGGAAACTGGGCACTTCGGAATCCTCTCTTCCGCCCTCCTGCTGAGATGCTCTTTCGCTGACTGTTGGGTCCTCTCTCTCTCGTCACTAACATCACTATTAGCGAGCTGCATGGTGTGGGACTCGACACTTTCTTTGCTTGGGGTGACAACTCAGTTGTATTCTACAGTATTATGTGAACTCCATCTTCTGAACAGATACCAAGACAGCGGACAGACAGCCCAACCTATTGGTGGAATAAACGAAACGTGTTGCGTGTGGAACCAATTCAACGTATCATTCTTCAATTCGCCACAAACCACAAAACTTCACCGATCTCCACCGATCTCCTTGCTGTTTCGCTGCGACCATGGTGGTGTTCACCTCACACGTTCGCACCACGCTTTTCGCACCGAAAGGACACTCTCCGAGTAGCTCATCCGCCTGCCGCTGTCGGTCGTCCAGCAGTACTAGACGCGGTGTGCATACGGCGGCCGCGTCCTGGCCACGGCGTCGAAGCCGCCGCATGGAGCGCACTTGTGGACCAGTGACGAGCACGACGTCTCGCTGTCCACGAGAGCAGCAGCTCGCCCGACGGTAGCAGCGTGGCCGTGTTCTGGCTGTCGACGGCCGCGTCGCTTCTTGCAGGGGCCGGAGCTTTTTCCCAACGGCACATGGAAAGAGATCTCCGCTACCGTCGGCACCAGACCACGCGCCAGACCATGACCCACGCACAAAAGTATCGTCAAAAGATCGAACGCCGTCTCCACGATCGACCCGTGCGGTTAAAAAAACGCCGTGCCTATGTGTAGAGGTGGGCAATGCCCCACGCTCTCAGCGCTCGAGAAGGTCGAGCAAGTGGATGGCGTGACTGAGTCGATGCGACGAATATTTCCCCAAGAAGAGGCAGGGGCAATCTGTGAGCAGCCGAACGCTCCGATGTTTGAGGACCAGACGCCTGGACACGACGTTGCCAGTGCGACAAACAAGGCCGCTCCAGCCTCGATGGATTCCGACTTGGACGCACTCCTGGCGTGTCTGAATCCGATCTCTGCTCCACTTGCGCAGGTGGGGTGTGAAAGATGAGACGGTAGGACACGCTAGGAGGAGCACATTCATCACCTGTTCTCGCTGACCGCCGGATGAGATTCTGCTGAGCAGACCAGGCAACACCCAACTTCCGTCAGCACGGCATCAAACGACCATTGTATAGCGCATCCGCGGGGCTAGGTGCCGGGTTCGCAGAGAATGAATTATAGTTGATGAGAGTTCATGCAGAGACGCTTGAACTAGCTTCCACCTCGTGACGCATCCCTTCGGAGTCTCTACAGCAGAGGAAAATCAGTGGTAGTACAACGCTCTGACTGACGGGTGGCTCACGGCGCTAGAATAAGTGCTGAGATCAATGAGCCCTTCGTAGCCTTCTCATTTTGGCCATCTTGAGCTGTACTCAGCGCATACTGGTAGGGGTAAGTTGTCGTTACATTGCACTGCGTCAAATATCCTGCAATACTGCAGTGTAGTTGGGTATATCTTAAGATTGCCATCGTGTGGCTCGGAGGGCTTGAGTTGCATACTCCAACTCTCACCCTCTGTCAGCGCATATATGTACAACGATTGGAAGCGTCTCGAATCTGGCGGCCACGGCAGTGCTGATGATAGGATTGTTCATTCTAAAACCTGCCAACCCACCTCCAAACATCGATCCTCCACTACAAGCTCAACCCAGCCATGGTTCTCACGACACACGTGCACGCAGCGTTGTTCGTGCCGACGCTGCTTCGACTGCCGCTCTCCATCGCACCGCGATACGAAATCCGATGCCAGGTCACGGGCGAGATCAAGACCGCGCCCAGCACGCCGTGCTTCCGCACCAACCTCTGGAACAGCGACGAGCATGAGCGGTTCCTGCGCGGTCTCGAGATGTTCCCGAACGGCCCGTGGAAAGAAGTCGCTGCCGTCGTTGGCACCAAGACCACGCGCCAGACCATGACGCACGCGCAAAAATACCGTCAGAAGATCATGCGACGGCGAACACCAAAGCCAGCGAGAGCTATCAAGATGCAAAGCCGAGAGCAGGCGGTGAATCAAGGAGTGGTGCTGAACCCGTGCGTATCGGCATGCTATTTAGATGCCACGTTGGCAGCCAGCGGTACGATGCCCCCAGCTTCGCTTGATGACAACTTACGCATTGAAGCGACTGACATCGGAGCGACAGCGTCCGCAACAGCGAGACCCGTGGGATCTTGGAAAGGCTATCAGGATCTAAACTTCCCTGATCAAGAATTGGAGGCGTTGCTCTACAATATTGACCCAGCATTGCCGTTTGCACAAGATACATGTAACGACTGCACAATTTAACCGCCTACCCAGTGTATGTGCTACAGAGAGCTGAATCCGGGACTGCTGCTTGCGCGCTACTTTCTGGATACAGAAAACAACGGAAACGAACGGTGACAATCTTAATATTCATTTAAGAAAACATGACCATGCTAAAGTACCTTGCGTTATACAACCAGTTTACATTTTTATGCATACGTCGAATACACACTTTAGGGAACGACATTTCGAGTTGAAAGATCGTTTTCCTGTGCACTGCAAGCTACCACTCCGTGAGTGTATTCGATCATGCCGCTAATTCCCTTAAAACTTGCTCTCGCCTTCCAAATATGAGGGTGGTTCTCGAGGTTGCCTCTCCCTCTCAAGGGTGAGACCACATTCGAGAACGCGATTGTGAACGAAACAACACTTCTCACCGTCAACAGCGATACGTTAGACGGACGAGCTCAACGAAAGTTCTAGTTTTCTTCTTTTTTTAATCAATTCCTACCGTCAGCAATTCGGTTCAAAGACACGAGTTGTCACGTACGCAGCCTCTTCAGCGGCAATTTGCTCTAGAACGATGCGACGGAACTGCAACTCGTCGAATCGAACCATGGGGATCGGCTGCGCGATGCACACAAATTGTCGCAGTCGGTCGGAGGACATTTCACCGCGGAGGCGGAATCTCTTGGTCGACACGGAACGGAACATGACGCGCTCGACGCCATCCAGGCATTTCTCGCGGCGAACAAGGCATCTACGGTACAACATCAGACAGGTGAGGCAGCGATAGATGTTGAAACGCGCTAGTACCTCTTATCAACGTACCCTCCGGTGATTTCGCGCGTAACGTTGGTCAGCTCTGAGGCGGGGTGGAGCTCGTCGTCGTCGACAAAATCCCAGAGCACGACGGCGTACTCGTCGGTGATTTTGTACGTGGTGATCAAGTGGCATGCAATGAACAGATCTTCGCCAGTTGCAGAGCAGCCGTGGCGCAGGCCCATCACGCGGTACAAAAGGTTGCTCGACGACGAAACGTTCCCGTCCACAATGTCGCTCGACACACAGAGCTGGTGGCCGAATGGGCAACACGTCATTATGTCCCGAACGGCGACGCAGACGCCACGAACGACAGCACCAACGTCGCTCGTGTCAATCAAGTACGCGGTCGTCGCGGTCATGCTGTGGCAGTCGCCGTCTTCGATGAGCTCGCAGTCAACGACGGGTGACGCGCTCGCCAAGTCGGCAACCGAGAGCGCGATCGATTCGGTTTCGCGCCGCAAAATATCCGTCGCTAGCTGAATACGCGCTGCCTGTAGCGCGCTACCGTGGTCGCTCCAGCGTGAGACGTGGTTGCGCGACAGGCGGGTGCGATGATGCAGAAAGCGCGTCAGGTCCTGTGATAATAATGGCATAAATCGCTCCATTTGCCGCTCAATACTTATCACCAGTGTATACATACCAGCGAAGCTTTTGGTGTACACGAGAACACTGAGCGTAGCCCGCGAATGAACCGCGTCTGCTCATACACGGCCTCGCGCAACGCGCGGCACTCGTGCTCGGCGCGCTGGCGCTTGAGCTTCTCCAACAGCGCGTGCTCTATTACGGCCATCCGGCGCCCGCGCAGACGATCGAGCTGATCCGTGAGTTGTTCGACCTCCTGTCTCAGTGCAGACAGCGCCGTCTGAAACCACTGCGTCAGTATCTCACTTCCACCTGCAATGGCGACGAGCTACGCTCGCTCACCTTCATGCGCTTGGACGAGCTCTCTGTCGCGTTTGCGCGCCGCCATGATGGGAGAGACGGGGCAAGTGCGTCACCAGTGTGCTGTGTGTGCTGAAAGTCGTCGGGTGCTTCCAGCAGCGCCAGCAGCTCGCGCACGAACTCGTTGTCGGCGTCCTCGGCCTCCATTTTTGAGTCGCCTTTCCTGCTGTCCAGAGGGCGATTCACTTGAGCACACAGGACTGGCTAAAATATCATTTAGGTTAGTCTTGACTGGGCAAGAAGAATCAGCTTAGTTCTGGTTGGGTCGGCCAGGCCGTGGTGCTTCATCTTCGCTAAGAACAAGCCGCTCGTGATTTCGAACTGACTGCGCATTGCGACTGAAGCTGAAGTCCACCCTCACGCTTCCTGTTGACCTGCTAAAACGATATTAAGGGAATATGTCCTACTGCAGTACTAATATATCCATGCAAATGTTCCTGTAACTCTCACATGTCGTCGACCCATGGCCTCTCGGCGTCCGCTTTGAAGTCGAATATTTGCACGCTCCACTACTTCAACGGGCATCCACTCAAACTGTGTGGAGTGCACACGCGCAGCCACACGCGCGCGTGCCACGGTGTCACTTGGGCCAGCAGTCCCAATCCTTGAAAGAGCGAATGGGCGACTGTTTTGTGCGCAACCGAACGATTTGTTTAGTTGCGCACGAACAATCGCTCGTTTGCTCTGTGTACGCAACCCAAAAGAAACTCAGTTGGTTCACGGAACACTGCATTTTGGGAAAGCACTGTAGTGAGAGTCTCACTGTGAAACTCACTGTGCGTGGATGACTCTGCTGACCACACTTGTGACATTCACTCACCATGGCTTCTGACGAGTGATTGCGGGGAGGGTTTCGCAATGCAGAGATTTGGACCGTCTTCTGATCATTCCTCAATTTGCTCTCTCTCTCTCTCCACCGACAAAGCCACCATGACCATCACGCAGCGCGTCCAGCAGGCGTTCTTCGCTCCCACCACCGCCAGCCAGGAGCTAATCCGACTGCCGCCTACTGTCGTGGTGCAATACAACATCACAGACACCAACCCGTGGATCGCGCCGCGGCGGCGCGCGTCCGCTCGTCCAACCAGCCGCCGCAAGAACCTCTGGTCCGTGGAGGAGCACGAACGCTTCTTGCGCGGACTCGAACTGTTCCCGCAGGGCCCGTGGAAGGATGTTGCCGCCATTGTCGGCACCAAGAACACCCGTCAGACCATGACCCACGCGCAGAAATACCGCCAGAAGATCCAGCGCCGCTTGAAGAAACATCACGTTACGAGAGAGGAGCAGGGAGACGATTACAACCCAATCGATGAGCTTGGCGCTTCGTTCGATGAGGGAAAAATGGAGCTGTCTGTGGACAGAGACGTGCTGTCCCTTGAAGAGCTATTCGAACCCATGGCAGCAGTCAGCAGTCCAGTAGACGTCGCCTCGGCCGATCTCGCTGTCGATACCTTGGATTTCTGCTGGGTTGACCACGACTTCGCGATATTAATGGAGGAGGCGGCGCCGGCCCCATTCACGTTCTCGCCATACGTTGTTGCGCTGTGAATTCTGAAATTGTGTCGAGTGCAGTCCAAAGTGAACTGAGTATGTCCAAATCCCACCATGATTCTCCAACATCTCTGTGTCTCAACCTAGTTTTATCAAAACGTGAGTTCCACTCAAACCGTGAAATGGAAATTGAGCACACGGAGAGATTTCTCGTTCGTTCGATTTTCAACAAGTAGCATAGACGAGACGATATAGCTTAGTTGGCCCGGCGCTGCACTACAAATCAGCTTGCATGATTTCTAGCCACAAACTCGTCACCTTCATAGTGGAATATGGACTTTCTATGTCTATTGAAGGGTGATGGGCCGGTACAGCCGAAAATCTAGTGGGGCAAACATTAAGGCTACGGTACATCCATGGACCTCGAGCACCAAGGCTAAATTCTTGACTTCAATTCGTGCACTCATTCTTTACTAAACGATTATCGAGCAATTTTGATCATATAAGAAGAAGCGTGGCACTGCTTAAGGCGAAACCAAAGATGTTGTCAAAGAATCAGTTGAGTCCATTCAACCAGAGGTGGTATTGCACCCCGCTTCCGGCTTGACGCGCAGTGCGTAGAGGCTCTGGTGGTCGTCTATGTTGGTCACGTTGGCGAAAGATGGACAGCGACTGAGTGCAGATCCACCCAGTGCTCTCGGTTCTTGTGTGCAAAAAACCAATTTTTCCGTTTCTCAACAACCCAGCAACCAACTCGGACGTGAGGGTTCCCGAATCCAATTCGAGTGTGCAATGCCAACTCACTTCGTCTTGATCTATATGTACTCATGCACTGAAGTCTGCATCTATCCGGAACCATGAGATCAAAGATATCGACTGGTTGTAGTCAGAACGAGGCAGCGGCTGCAGCACACGCTGCCTCATTCTGGACAGAATTTCAACGATGGGCAGGGCGACTATCAATTGCATGAACTGCATGTATCTTTGCACGGCTGAGATTCATGATTCAGGGCGATCTCTCGACAACTGATATTCGTAGAGAGTGTTGACGTTGCCCGCCATCCGCAGCGCCAACTACAGGCTATACCACCTAGGCTACATCTCTCCGTGGGACAAGACAATCCCGATCATGTCCTCTTTCGGATGATATCAACTCCACGGGTCGAACTCACTGAGTTTGCGTAGGTAGGTTTGCTTTTACGTGACAGGCGTTGGCGGCATGATTGCTGCTCGACGCCGCGCGTTATTTTGCGGTGCTCCAAACTCTGAAGTAACGTGGGTGCGGTATGTGTCAATGAGTCACGGCCTGGTGACAAACGCTGACAGCTACTTGGTAAGAAGACACGCTCCGCATCTCTTTCAAACATGATGCGACTACAGGCTACGCAAAAGGCAGGTGGGTGTACTTGCATTGTGTGTTGGGACGAGTATGACAGTACTCTCTTGCTCTCAATCAGCTTGCAACTGCCTCTGCATACTTCGAAGATCAGCGACATTCTCTCCAGGATAAACCATGCTAGAAAACGCGCGCTCGCTCACTCACGACGTATTGGTCATCATCACGTCATCCATCCTGAAGCAGCTCTGCACGTCCGCGACGTCCTCCGCGGGCGAGCTGATTTGCGTGCCGCATGCCGTTTTCACGGAGTACGCACAAAGCTAGAACCGCAGCTCCGCGACTCACACTGCCAACTCGACGGAGCTCACTCGCTGCTGACCAATCTACTACTGCTCCTGCTATGCTATTGCAGATTCAAGCGGTGCATCTCAGCTGTAAAGTGCCATCAGATGCGCGAGGGGCCGAGTACTTGGCGTCTGCCTAAATCCCATCATTCCAGTATCCAACAGCACGATGCCGTCGTTCCGTGTTTCGCAACTGAATTCACAAGGTTGCGTATCCTAGACCAACGGGCCAGGCTTCGCCCAGACCAATACAGTATTGATAGTGCAGCGCCAGCCCTGTCGTCGACTATTGCAAATGGTTTGAGGCGGTTGAGATCCATCCACCCAATGGAAAGATTGTGCGTGTGTGGCTGTGGCATGCGGGTATAAAAAGGACATTTCCGACGTTGTGATCGAACCTGTGAGACTGTACTGTAATACTTGTTTATAACTTCAAGGAGCATGTCGAATCAAAATTGTTGATCCGGGTTTCAGATCTAAGTTCTCCGAAGGTATCCTGATTCCATACTGTGCTGCTAGTCGCAGTCTTAGGTTCTGCAACAAACAATAATTGTTTGTTCATTGTTCACAAGCAGGTACTTGGTAATAATACCATCTCCTCAGTATAGTACACTTGCCCCTGGTTGATCGTTTCTAAGCGAGCTGCGGTCGAAAATGTAGTGAAGTTTCTACTGTCTAGCGAGGGCATTTCAGAAGGGGGGGGGTAAACCAACTTTGCCGCTCGCATGTGGCGACACCAGCGAACGTACAGGAAAGAGCTACCCACCAAACTCGATTCTCACTGTAGCGTCTGTGGCACAATCTGCGACGGAGAGCATGAGTGCTGGTCTCGTGTTGGGTATGCGACCGTCACTCTTAGACAGCAAAACTGATTTTGTCTAGATTGTCATCGAGGGCTTTTGAGGACTGTAGCCATTATCCCCACCACCTCCAGCGTGGATCACGGAATGGAGTGGACACATATGTTTACTTTTTGGATACTCATTCTGCAACTCGCTGCACATCGAACAAACCAAGCGCAATTATACCGCAAACAATGACTTTTACGGCCTCGGTCCAGAAGCAGTTTTTCACTGCCTCCTCCGCCGAGCTCATTCGCATCCCGCCGACCGTGATCATGTCCACCAACCTCCATGGTGATACGCCCAAGACGCCGTTCATCGAGACCAAGCGGCGACTCAACATCTGGACCGTTGAAGAGCATGAGCGATTCCTCGTCGGGCTCGAGCGGTTCCCGCAAGGTCCGTGGAAATCGGTCGCCGAAGTGGTCGGCACCAAGACAACCCGACAAACCATGACCCACGCGCAGAAGTACCGACAAAAAATTCGACGCATGTCGGCGGGCCAGTCCATCAAGATCCATCGAGTATCCTCCGCGATGGTGGACGTTGAGGAGAGTGACGATGAAGCCGTCGAATTCGACGACACGCTCAGCCAGCTGTCGATTGCGTCGGATCTGCTCATTGGAGACGAAAGTGCTGGCTCGTTGTTTGAAGAATGGGAGCTGGATGCGTTGCTCAGCGAGCTCGGTTCCTCTCTAGAGATTGATCTCGGTGACTTGGAATTCAAAACGTAAGCGCAGTCGCCGATCGCAATATGAATTAATCGTGTAATAAGTATAGTACACAACTTGCAACAACAAACGGATTTGAAGTGTCACCATCTCTATGTTAGCTTGCTCCCATTTTACGCTTGACGCGAACGATCCACAAATTAGATATGATTTTCCAAATTGTCCATCCCCACCGCAGCACTGCGTTGGCGACGGCAAGCTCTTGCAGTCTTTGTTTCGAATGCATGCCTCCTTGCGAGCATCTAGAACAAGGGGGCGTGCTTACAATCCTCACTACGTGTTGAACAGTCAGTCGATCTACGGCCGCTTGCGTCGAGTTGACCGAGTTCAACGGCACCTGCAGCAAGAATCTACTATGTCGTGCTCACTGTTATGTTGCGAGCCGTCCATATTCGCTGGATTCCAAAAGATTTGCATGACACTCGTGAGCGTCGGAAGCGCAACACTCCCGAGTCTGTATTTGTTTGGTTGGCAACTTTACAATCACATCATGCGATCAAGTTCTTCGTGCAAGTGGCTTACAGTGAGCCATCGTACTGGACGGACTGTGGAATTGAGCTCCATGATTGGCTCGCGAGCTGCGAATGATTGCACTCGAGCACGAGACACTGGTTTTCTGAGCTGGAATTGTGCAGACATTTCGGATGCATGCCTGCCTCAGGCAGACAGGTAGCCCAGCCTATGTGTCGACATAAGCCGACAGTCGCCATCCCTGCTCTGAGTTCGACAAGAAACTTATTTTCCTCTTTTCACTTTCCATACGCCTCGCTCCATTTTGGAGAGCATGACGTGTCCAACCTCCGTCTAGAAGCTACTTTTCGCCACCTCGGCGACAAACGGATCCGCGATCCATGTCCGCTTCTTCGACGGCAGCTCGAGAGGAAATCCGGGGCCAGGTGGCTCCGGCGCGTGCGTCACCCGGATTGACGCGGCGACAGGGGCGTCGGAGATTGTCTGGAGCGCTGCCATGAGCCTAGCTCATCGTGCCACCACGAACAACCAAGCCGAGTACGGTGGCCTGCTTGCTGGCCTCCGTGTCGCCAAGCGCCATCAGTGGCACAACCTTGAGATCGTCGGTGACAGCTCCCTTATCCTCCGACAACTACGCGACTAGCGGCCGCCGAAGAACCCACGCCTCCTGCGCCTCTATACTGAGACCTGTCGGGTGGCCGACCACCTTGGTATATGCCACTGGACCCACACGTCCGTGCATATAACGAAATGGCTGACTCTTTAGCCGACATCGGCCATGGATCGAATCTTAAGCTCCCAGCTCCTTCATCCAACGGCACGCTCAGGTCATGCGGACATCCATGTACACCTCAGCTCCGACCTACATCCATGGCTGACCGCTTCTCGTGGTCGCCGTGTTGAGTTGTCTTTCATGTCTTAGGACCCCGGTCCACTCTGAAGCTATAGGGTACATATATTGAAAACAATTGACTTCAAGTTCATCATCTTCATCACCTCCTCGGCGAAAATCCCTCAACGAATCCGACTGTCATTGACCCCACCACCCTCGACGGTGAAACGCCCAAGACGCCATCCATCAAGATCCAACGGCGACTCAACATATGGACCATTGAAGAGCATGAGCGATTGCTCGTTGGCCTCGAGCGGCTCCATCAAGGTCCGTGGAAGTCGGTCGCAAATGTGGTCGGCACCAAGACTATCAGGTAAACCATGACCCACGCGCAAAAGTACAGACGAAGGATCCGGCGATTGTCCGACGCGTCAATCGTTCACCTAAGCCTCCGTGTCGAAGTGGAGAAGGATTGTGCACCGCGAATGAAAGTGGTCGCTTCTTTGCTGTCTCGAAGTGTTGGCACCTTGGCAGCCCGAGTTCTCTAATGCCGCAGAGACCAACTGTGCGTCAGGCTGTTTACTCGACGAGCGAGAGATGAAAGTTTTGTTCGCCGGGCTGAGCTACTCCGCTCACTTGCAGCCAGCACATTTCGACCATTTCTCTATGAGACTCTGAATGAACTCACGATGTAAAGCCGCTCTCGCGCAGCGCAATGGAGCGATAGCTTCGGAACGCATGTTTAGGGAGATGGGGGGAAGCCGAGGCGCCATTTCTCTTTCTAGGAAGCCGTTTGCCGGGTCGCCCCTGTTGCACCTCTCACTATATACAGTAGTATGTTCCGTACGAATAAGCAGTCAGTAAAGTCGCACCTTCTGTGAATTCGGCGGGGCTGCTGGAGGGTCGGCGTAGCCGCAGTCGCTCATTCCCACAATTGCCGCTGAGGCTCACAGTTCTTCAAGACCAAAAAGGGCTCATGACTATCACAGCGCGCGTCCAGAAGCAGTTCTTTGCGACCGCCGCGTCCGCCACCGACGAGCTCATTCGCCTGCCGCCCACGGTTGCCACGCGCTACGCACGAAGCGCGAATGGCGGAACTGTCGCCGACAAGACGGAGCGCACGTCGCGGCCGCAACGACGCACCAACCTATGGACCATCGACGAGCACGAGCGCTTCCTCTACGGCCTCGAGCTGTTCCCGCTTGGCCCGTGGAAGGAGATCGCGGCCATCGTTGGCTCCAAGACCACGCGCCAGACCATGACGCACGAGCAAAAGTACCGTCAGAAAATCCAACGTCACAGCCAGCGTGGCGGCCTGCCGCCCAAGTCGGTGTCGTCCCATGACCGTCACGATAACGAGGCCCCAGGACGGGAGATGGCCTCGGCGCTACTGACGGTGCTCACACCGTGGAATGCGACTGTCAGCAGTCCGACGAGTGTTCCGACCAGCTTCTTCGACTCGGAATTGGTCGATTGCGAACTCATCGCACTGGCTACGGAGCTTGAGCACAGATTTAAGGCTCCAGCGGCCTTAGCCGCGTTGGAGGTCCACTACTATTCGTTTTGAGATCCCCCTTCAGAGGCGCTAATAACTTCGCTCAATGGACTTGATTGCACTCGGCCAATCTGTGCTCCTATTACTATAGAGGAAACATGCACACCACCGTAGAGCGCTTTGCTCGCTCTCTGTGTGTCGAGCTCATCGCTGCAGCGTGAGCTAGGAAACCATGGATACTGTACACGGCAGACTGGTTTTCGAAATCCGTATTTCATGCCGATTCTGCGCCTTTTTTGTTTTGTTTTTAAAGGGGAAGCTCCACTTTTTATACCAGTTTCCTAATTAAATCCGCAAAATATACCAAACGAAAAATAAATACAGAAAATATACCAGTTTGGTTTCAACCAAACTGAAATCATCAAAAATGCAGTTTATATACCAGTTTGAAAATGAAAATCCAGAAGCTATACCTGTCAGCGAAATAAAACAGTATGGTTTGGTTCAGTGGAACAACCATCTCAGTTGCGTCGGGGTGGCACGGGTTCGAATCCCGGATGGTGCAAGCTTAGGGCACCCCTCTCAAAGTCCGAGCAGAATGTGTGTCAACTGCTAGAGGACTAGGTATAAGGCGGTACTATCAAGTGCACTCTTGACCCG
>JAADWZ010000690.1:0-13904 GCA_023336445.1 Pythium dissimile
CATTCTGTTTGCACGCGTGCTGTTCATGGAGCCGGATCTGCTCTTGCTGGACGAGCCGACCAATCATTTGGACATGCCGTCCATTTTGTGGCTGAAGGACTATCTCTTGACGATCGACGAGGTGCTAGGCAGCCCTGTGACAGTCGTTCTCGTGTCGCACGATCGCTACTTTTTGAATGAAGTGGCTGAGGAGATCGTCTTGTTCCGCGGGTACGACAAGTCGTTGCAGTACTTTGACGGCAACTACGACACGTACGAAGAAACCATGGGCAACAAGAAGAAATTCAACGAACGGATGCAGACGAAGATCGACGCCAAGGCAGACAAGACCAACAAGATGGTCGCTCGTATCCAGCAGCAAGGGAAAAAGTCCAACGACGACAAGAAAATGCAGGTCGCCGCGTCCAAGAAGAAGAAGCTCGAACGCAACGGCATGGAGAAGAACGACAAAGGTCATCGATTCAAAGTTAACAGAGACCGCGCGGGCTACCACCTCTCGCTGCGCGACGGCGCCGAAGATACGGCCAAGTTCGAGACCGACGTGGCCTACGCGTCGTGGAAAGCGCTGGCGACCAGTCCGCCGCAGATTCGCAACTTGTCGTCGCTCAAGAACTCGACCATGATCTCGATGGAAAACGCGCATTTTCAGTATCCCGAGTCCCAGTCTACGATGACTGAGAAGCCGTCGCTTCCTGTGCGACTGGAAAAGCTAAACCTGACAATCAACTATGGCGAAAAGGTGGTGATTGTTGGCCGCAACGGAGCCGGCAAGACCACGCTCATGAAATTGCTGGACCGCACGCTCAAGCCTACGGCCGGAACGGTCGAATACTTCCATGGTGCGCGGATCGAGTCGCTGATGCAGCACAACGTGGAAGATCTTAAGCGCCACGCGTGGTCGAGACGCCTCACGCCGCTCGAGCTGCTTAAGAAGCGGCTGGAAGACCAAGAAAACTCGGCGGTCACTGTGAACCAGATCGATCCAAAGGGCGGGCGAGCGGCGCAGAACGACGGTCGCCTTCGCGCCCATTTGAGCAGTTTCGGTATACTGGGCGACACTGCGATCGGCACGCCGTTGGAGTCGCTGTCCGGTGGGCAGCTGGTCCGCGTCGGCCTTGCGTGGTCCACATTCCCGTACCCTCCGCACGTGCTGCTGCTGGACGAGCCGACCAACCACTTGGACATGAGTTCGATCCAGCTGCTCGCGGAGGCGCTTCACAAGTACCAAGGCGCCGTAGTGCTGATCTCGCACGATCTGCACTTTCTCAACGTACTAGAAAGCGGCGGGGGCGGCGACAGCGACGACGAGCAGGGCGACGATGCTGGCGACGCCGACGACGTCAACCCGAACGCGTTCCGCGTGTTTGAGCTCACCAAGCGGAAAGGTGTAGTCTCACTGACGCGGTTAGAAAATGGCGTGGACGAGTACCGCCAGAAGGAAGTGCGCCGCAACGCCTCGCTCGGCCGCGTGTAACGAAGAAGCTCAGAACTAGTCCATTTCCATTTCCATTTCGTCCTCTTCTTCAGCGAACGCGATCTCGTTCAGCACCTCCTCGTGTGAGCTACGGTGGCGGTGGCCTACGCGTGCCTGAGCGAGATTAAACTACAACTTGACGGCGCCGACGCTGCCGAACGCGACGGCCGAGCGCGCTGCGGCCTTGGGGCCATGTCTTACATGCAGCAGAGTACCCGTGAGTGGAGCGGCTTATAGTACAGTGACTAGGTCGGCATGGTCGTGGCCGCGAGCGGCGTCCAGTCCCCAAGACGCGAGTCGGAATAGCCCCGTGACGAGCGCGATGCGACCCGCTGTCTGTGGGACCACGATGCGGCCGTGGTGCAGGATGCCGCTCAGTCTCTGGTGCTGCGGGGACTCGCGGTAGCCGTCCACGACCGCCAGCACGCCGCCGAAGAGCGTGCCGTAGAGGAAACCAGTGCCCATGGACTCGACGATTGCGTGCAGACGAGCTGCCACTAGATTGTGGTTTACTCTGGATGGGGAGGAGGCGGTTTGGACGGATTTGGTGTGGACGGGTCTGTTCTGGATGGCATTCGGAGACGGCAGTGGTGGCTTGGTGTGGCTATTGAGCGGATCCAGTAGCGAGCGAGTGGTGATGAGGGAGTGGGCGACGACCGACGCGGCCGCCGGCGCTTCCTCCAGTTCGACGCTCGCGCCTGGCAGCGGCTTCATGCTGGATGCGTACTGTGCGGACGGAGGTGAAGCCACTTGGAGCGAAACAACTTTTGCGTGTACACGGTAATTTAGGCCCCACACGGTAAGTTATGTTGGGACTGCCGAAGATACTGCACGTCGAAATGATTCGACCGCTGATTTGCACATAAAACAGGCAGCAAAGTGGCTTCGAAAATGAAACTTTCGAATCCAACCCCGATTAGGACCCGATCAAAAGAACAAACCAGAGTCTTTTGCCTTGATCAATCAGAGCAGATGGATTCTTAACGATGCGGTCAACACAGTTACTTCGCCGAGTCCGCTCGATTAGTCAACAGAGTTGTTGTCATTGAATCGAGTCGGCGTCGGCGCTTAGAAGATGGCGATCGTGGCCGAGGTGACGCCCGACTTGGCCGCAGTCGTGCCCTTGCCACTCTTCATCCAGCACGTGCCGCCGTTGTAGGTGGTCCACGTGTAGGCTTTGCAGCCAGACATGGATTTGCAGACGCCACAGCAGAGACCGGCGTCGGTGGCAGGCTTGTTGCCAATGTCGTTGCCAACGTAGTCGACGTTGTACTCGGCCGCGCACACACCGCCGTACAGCGGCAGTAGCGAGGATGAGATGGCGCCCACCTTGTACTCGGTCTGGCCCACGCTCTTCTTGAGCCAGCACGTGCCACCTTCGTGGTTGTTCCAGGCGTAGGCCGTGCACCCCATAAATTCGTTGCAGATGTCGCAGCAGGCACCCGCAGTCTTGCCGGGCTTACTGCCAATGTCCATGCCCACGAAGTCGATGTCCTTGAAGTCATTGCAGACCAGCGACGGCGTGTCGCGCACACAGTTCGTAGTAGTCACGCCGACGGCATCCACGAGCTTGCCCGGGCGGTGCTTGAGCCAGCAGGTACCTCCATTGTAGCTGTTCCAGGTCCACGTGAGGCAGTTGGCCTGAGTCTCGCAGTGGCCGGCGCAGGAGTCGACGCTGCCGCGGATGCTGCCAAGGTCAAAGCCGGGGCGGTCCTTGTTGGCCAGCATGCTGCAGTTGGTGGCCTGCTCGTAGGCAGCGGTCGACGAGATGAGTGCGGTCAAGGTCGCAGCCTTGAGGAGAAGACCAGCAGAGTGCATGGTGGAGGATGACTGGGGAGAGAAGCTTAGGACTTGGGACGCAAAATGTAGAATGAGCTCAACGTCAGAAGGCAAAACTGGGTCATGTTGTGTGTTTTCTCCTTGCTCCTGAGCCTCAGGCTAAGGGGACACCGAGAACTGCCAGACAACGATATCACACCTGGTATGGTGGTACCTACATTAAACGCGAATTGCACCTAATACACTTCGATTGGATTTGCTACGTCCGAGACGAGGACGAGCAGCTTACCAACTGCAATCCCCGGAACGAATATTTCACTCTCTTTTGCTCCTCATTTATAGGTGATGGCCATAGCCTTCCGCCACCGTGGCCCACGGCGTGGAGTGCTTGTAGCTTACCGCTCCCTACGGTCCATGGGCCAGTCCGTTGGGTGGAGAAAGGTCAGTGTGCCAGTTGGAAACCAATCATGAGGAGTGATGAATCCTGTCTGTTTGCATCAGTGTCTCCCAATGAGAAAACGAGCTCCCAACGAGGCTTTGCGCCAACAGTTGAGCAGCCAAACCCAGAAATCTACAGTACAGTATTGGCAGTTGAAGTGCGGCAGTTCGTCTTCAACACTCGAAGAAGATCGCTGACTGTCAGAAACTGTGTTTGGTAATCAAATCAATTTTCTCACCTAAGTAGAACAATTGTAACAGCACACAGCATCTCGCACACTTTCGGCATTGTTCATCAGTGAGTCGCAACATAGAAACTTCGCCATGTCTATATTTCGAGGTCCGACGGATCAAAGCAACCCCCTCCCATGAACAGTGTACCAGTTCAGTATCCAAATCTGGCTGCTGATTTAGGCTAGTTGGTCCAGCCATGGCGGACGTATTGGTCTTGATCTGGTTGGGAATGTGAATGCAGTAGTAACAGTGTACTACTGGGTTCTTGCCGAGCTGGAAAGTACAGGGCAATCACCCTCAGTCGCTAAGAGACCGCGATCCAAATACTCGTCAGCAAGCTAAGTCCTCGAAACGATGGTGACGCAATTGCACCACTTCGCCCCAGCTTCAAGCTGAGATATTGAATTATGATGCAGTGTCCCGTACAGGATTGATTCCTCGGTGAGCAGTAATGTCCAGGATTCTGGAGCATCAACAACCTGTGACAGGGTGATATCATTGCTGACTGAGACAAGCACAGAAAAGCCAAACAGCGAGTTGCTCAATGAGAAACACCATCTGAAAGCAGACAGCACAGTAGCATCTCTCATCCCTAGTTGAGCAACTCAGACTTTGACTTAGGATGGTCGTCAATCGTTCTCACACACTTTTCAAAATTTAGGGGAAAAAATGATGTGTAATTGGATTCACAAAAGATAGGGGAACATTAGAGCAAATCTCACAGTGAGTGGTGGGTGCCCTGCCTCACGGGAGGATACAGGATACCACCATGGCTACTGCCTTTCCTTAGAAGATGGCGATCGTGGCCGAGGTCACGCCGTTCTTGGCAGCGGTCGCGCCCTTGCCGCTCTTCATCCAGCACGTGCCGCCGTTGTGGTCGCTCCAGGTGTAGGCCTTGCAGCCAGTGGTGGCCTTGCACATGCCGCAGCAGAGACCGGCGTCCTTGGCTGGCTTGTTGCCGATGTCGAGGCCGACGTAGTCAACGTTGTACTGCACCGGGCACACGCCGCTGTAGAGCGGCAGCAGCGAGGACGAGATGACGCCAGGCTTGTACTCGGCCTGGCCCACGCTCTGCTTGAGCCAGCACGTGCCACCTTCGTAGTCGGTCCAGGCGTACGCCGTGCATCCCGTGAACTCGTTGCACACGTCGCAGCAGGCCCCCGCAGTCTTGCCGGGCTTGCTACCCATGTCCATGCCCACGAAGTCGATGTCCTTGAAGTCATTGCAGATCAGCGAGGGCTTGCTGAACACGCATTCGGTCGCGGTAACACCGGCCTTGTCGACCAGCGGTCCGGCGTGGGACTTGAACCAGCAGGTCCCGCCGTTGTAGTTGGTCCACGTCCACGTGAGACAGCCTGGCGTGTTCTCGCACATGAACGGACAACCAACAACCTGGGTCTGGAAGTTGCCCAGGTCAAAGCCGAGACGATCCTTGTTGGCAAGCGTGGAGCAATTGGCGACCTGCTCGAAGGCCGAGACCGAGGACGCGAGCGCCGTGACAGCGAGGAGGAGACCAGCAGAGTGCATGGTGGGGCGGAGGTGGAGAGTGTGGCTTGGAAGCTTGGTGCTTGAGTCGCAAACTGCGGAATGAACTAATCTATCCAGGCTCAATTGTGGGCGGCCAGGTCATGAAAGCTCTTTTCGAACCGCCTCCATCTCCCATCTCCCTATGTAGACTCCTCTTAGAGCAGCCACCTACAGGGTAGTTTGGAGGCACCCGCCATCTGGGGACGAGAGGCACTTGCAACTAGGAGCACCTCCATGTCGCCGCACGGATACGGAACGGTACAGTATCCTCGGTCTCTGGGTGTCTGCAGACGAGTTTACACTCCCATAGTGATGGAACTCAGACTTGAAACTTTCAAGTTGAATTGCTCCAACGAATTGCTCCAGAGGTATGTACGAAGTCTAGGCGCAATTTCGAGTTGAAGCTCGGCAGCTTTCGCCATCTCCAGCGGGCACTTCCCGCCTTGAGGTGGCCCTTCGCGAGCCACACAATGTGGATCCGTGCCGTGAGAGGAGACGCAACACAGATTCACTACACAACACGCCAATGCAGGAGTTTCTTTCTTTCTTTTTTATTTTGCTGGTGAAAATTTGGAGATTGGCTCCATGCACCTCTCGACTTCAAGTTGCTACAGGTGGTATTCGACCCAAACCAGTCTCGGAGCGTGGCTCGGTACGGTGTATCCAAACCATACTACTGGTAGAAGCGTCACGACACACACATCCAAAGAGCGCAGTTGCTGGGTGGTGACGTGGCAACTGCGACGCGTCAGACCGAGCACTTTAGTTTACAGGAAGCAGTCGCTTTCCCCACTGTAGAGAGAGAGAGAGAGACGCAAGTGCAAGTTGCGTCGTTTCTTTGCTCGCGCGTTCCGCTGTTGAAGTATTGAATCCAAAAGGGCAAATCCACTGGAAAGACCACTTATCCTTTATTTCAGAATGAGTCGCATTGGCAGGTTCCTCTGGGTTTGGTAACGGATTACCTTTGGAATCCAATATTGGTGCACCCAAAACATGGTGAGTTTGTCTGGACTGCAGTGCGTAATGACGCCCAGGAACTGTCGCAAGCACCCACCAAACTGGAAGATCTCTAAACGAACACACTCTCCTCCTGCAACCGAGTGTTCCCACGCTCTACACTGCAGTATGAACTTGTACCGGTACCTACCTGTGATATGCTGAACAGCCATCATCCTTCTGCCACTACGTACTGTACTACCCTACAGTGGTGGAGGGTCGCTAATGTGAGGAGGCTGTACTATGTATTGTCTCTCGGTTACCTTCTGTGCATGTGCCTTTATCCTGAGCCACCCCCAGGCCCAGTCCTTGCCGCTTGAATAAGCTCATTCCGCAATTTGCGCCCCAAGCCCCAAGCTTCCTTCCCTCCCACCTACTTCCCTCCGAGTCTCTCACCATGCGCGTCGCTGGTCTTCTCTTCGCATTGACGGCGCTCGCCTCCGCGGTCTCCGCTCAAGGCCAAGGCCAGGGCCAGACCCCAGTCACTCAAGCTCCGCTTACCGAGACCCCAGTCACTCAGGCTCCGGTTACCCAGGCCCCTGTCACTTCGCCGCCCGTGACGACGATGCCGCCCGCGATACCGCCCGCCAAGTGCAACGCGCTGCCCAACATAGATCGCATGGGCTTCGATCTAGCCAACGCCAAGGGCAAGCTGGACTCGTGCTGGGACGCCTGCGAGAAGCAGGCCGGCTGCCGCACGTACACCTGGAGCGAGTACCAGGGCGGCACCTGCTGGCTCAAGCGCTACGCGGGCAAGCTGTTCGACAAGGCCGGCGTCACGGCCACAGACTGCATTCGCGACACGCCGTCGCTCATCTGCGCCGACTACAAGGACATCGACTTTGTCGGCATGGACATTGGCAGCAAGCCGGGCAAGACCGCCGGCGCGTGCTGCGACGTCTGCAACGAGTTTACTGGTTGCACGGCCTACGCCTGGAACGACTTCAACAACGGCACGTGCTGGCTCAAGAAGAGCGTTGGCCACGTGGTCGCCAAAATCGGCACGGTCTCGTCGTCGCTGGTCAACATCTACGGCCCCGTGTGCCCGTTCGAGTACGACACGGACTTTACCGGGAACGACATTGGCAACAAGCCTGCAGCGGACGCTGGCGTGTGCTGCTCGCAGTGCAAGGCCAACAAGGACTGCAAGGCGTACACGTGGAGCAACTACAAGAGCGGCACGTGCTGGATGAAGAGCGGCAAGGGCAACGCCGTCAAGTCCGCGGGCGTGATCTCGGCGGTGCTCGCGGGCTTCTAAGCCGCGGAGCAGATTCATGACGCTGCTTCCGTCTCGGAGATTGGAATAAGAGCGAGACCACAAACTTACTCGGACCCAGCGCATCGTGCGCCTGGTCGAGTCCTCTTCTGCCTAGCGTACTGTATGAACGTGCAAAACAAAAAGCCATTTCACCCAAACTGCAACTTGAAAGCTGCCTCCTTCCTGTTTCCATTGCTCGTCTGAGAGCCACCGAATCTTCTCTTTGATGGAAGGATTCGTCGTGATTTATCAGATTTTATTCTTCAACCTGTGACAAGGTTCAGACCGTGCGAGTCACACTGTCAATCACACTTCGTGAACCTTTCGTCGAAAGTAGATGGAGCAAAACACTGTTCAGTGAACAGCTTGTTTCTGGGATGTTCAGTGTGGCTTAGTCTGTCTTCGTGAAGGCGCCTAACTTCTGTGCGATACTGAGATAGCAACTTCAACATCGCAAGCAGAGTTTAGAAAGGCGCGGAACGTGCCAGTGCCTGCCTGGCTACTGTTTTAATAAGTGCTGCCC
This sequence comes from Pythium dissimile, assembly GCA_023336445.1. Classification (NCBI taxonomy): domain Eukaryota; phylum Oomycota; class Peronosporomycetes; order Pythiales; family Pythiaceae; genus Pythium; species Pythium dissimile. The sequence goes on from JAADWZ010000690.1 coordinate 8,230, forward strand.
ACTGTCAGGTCTCGTCAGCTTTGAGTAAATGGCTGTGCGACCAAGCGAAGTGTGTCCAAAGGAAGCAGACAAGCAGAACCAAAGCGGGTTTGATTCGAAGAGTCTGATGCTGCTCATGACGATCCGCGGCTCGAAAGAGCAATGCACCTACTACTTCTGGATCAGTTGTAGTCCTGCCACTCTTGGCAGTGGGGGCTCACATGATGGCCGGCTTAGAAGGCAGTCAGCAAAGCCGAGATCTCACCCGCCGATCGGATAGTCTCGCCCTGCGCGCTCTTCATCCAGTACGTGCCGCTCTTGTGGTTGCTCCACGAGTACGTTGCAATCCTTGTTGGCCTTGCACTGCGAGCAGCACGCGCCAGCGTCCACCGCCGGTTGTTGCCAATGTCGTTGCCACGAAAGTCGATGTCGTACTGGAACGGGCACACGGGCCAGTAGAGGACGACGATGCTGGCCGAGAGGACATTCAGCTTGGTGACCACATGGCCGACGCTCTTCTTGAGCCAGCACGTGCCGTTGTTGTACTCGGTCCACGAGAACGCTGTGCAGTCAGTGAATTCGTTGCAAATGTTGCAGCAGTCCACGAACAGATTGGCGGGCTTGCTGCCAATCTCCATGCCCACAAAGTCCATGTTTTGGTAGGCGGAGAAGATGAGCGACGGCGTGTCGCGAATGCAGTCCGTGGTCGTGACGCCGGCCTTGTCGAACAGCTTGTCCGGGTAGCTCTTGAGCCAGCAGATGCCGCCCTGGTACTCGTCCCAGGTGTACGTGCGGCAGCCGGCCTGCTTCTCGCACGCGGCCGTGCACGAGTCAAGCGTGCCCTTGGCGTTGGCCAGGTCGAAGCCGAGGCGGTCTTTGTTGGGCAGCGTGGTGCACATGGCAGGGGGGATGGTCGTCGCGGGCGCGTCAGGTACTGGCGCATGCGCGGGGAGGCCAGGCGCTTGACTGACTGGTACGTCGGTGACCGGCGCGCGCGTGGAGAATCCAGGCGCTTGGCTGACTGGTGTGTTGCTGGGGCCAGAGTGGGGAAACCTGGCGCTTGGCTGGCATGCGCGTCAGTAGCTGGCGTCTGCGTGAGGAAACTAGGCGCTTGACTGACCGGTGGGGACTGTGTGACCTGGCCCTGGCCCTGGACATGGATCTGGGCTGAGACTGAGGTGGCGAGCACAGTCCAGGCGACGAGGAAGCCAGCGGCGTGTATGGTGAGAGTCTTGGGTGGAGGAAATGAGTGGAGAGAGGAAAACTTAGGGCTTGAGTCGCTTATCGCGGAATGAATCGATTGTTTGGCCTCTCATGATCATGAGATCTTGGCGGAAGACCTGCCACAAACTGGCAGCCGTAGGATACAGCGTACTTGTACAAATTCAAGTGTACGACTTGTTGTCCTTCCAACCACTGGTGCACTAGTATCCAACGCGCAGGCGGCCCACTTAGCAAGAGAGCATACCCCCGACTAGGATGAGAGAGCTATTCACCTCCAATCGCGCACCCACGAAGGAGAAGTAGCGGTCAGCTATCTTCTAGTGACTTCAATTTAGAGCCACCAACGCACAGCCACTGGATGGTAGCGTGAACACTTCGACCAACGAAAGTTCGAAAGGCGTGCAAGGACGACCATGTAGTCCACTCGTTCCGCTTGATTTTTAAAATCACTATTTAGCAGGTCAGTGACATTCTGCCGTTGCCCACTGCTGTACAGTATTTGACCAGACGTCCTAAGATACGACTCCTAATCATGCACCCACAGCTGGATTCAAGCTTTCCACCCATATACCCACTAGCATCCTACAGTACGACGGTGCACCATTTTGCCAGATTTTCCAGCAAAACTCTCCTGGTAGAGATGTTATGGGCTGATCACCAAGCGCTTGTAGAGTACTGTACAAGCAAGTCAGCCAGTTTGGTGCTTAGCGCCACAGGTGGCGAGTCTCCAGAGCCCGTGGTAAAATTTCCAAAATTATTGCACAGTACACACTGTCGATATCTACAGTTCATGTTTCGTACCTTTTATGTGAAAAAGTGCTTGAAAACGCCTAAAAAAATCACGCGGACGAAGGTTTCCTGAGAAATCCGCTCACGCTCACCCTTCGTCCTGCCAGGAAACTCATTTGAAGGCGCAAATTCCGAGGTTTCAGTTCGTCGTTTGAGCAACACGATAAATCGTAAAACAAACTGTAGACTCCAGCGACACATGAGGACGAATTGCTTGTGACTCAGGATTCTTCGATGGTAGCTCTCTTTGTTTGCTCGGCCAGGACAGCTCGCCTGGACTTCTACTTGGACGGGCGATTGGATACATAATATTAGATACGAACCGACGCTTGATCATCGCATCGTCTCTCTCTCTTTTGCAGTCACATCAGCGACACGTAAAGCTCAACACGTTGTCTCTGTCTGCCCACATCCTCGTCCGCGACGACAATGGCTTATCACAGCCGTGAGACGACGTGCAGTTAGAGGACTACCGTACTAATTCCTCACGGTAATGGCACGTGACACAAAGCGGTTAAGGAGTCGATGGTGATTGCTTTGCTGCATTCACGTTTTTCCACGTCGGTGAACGTGCGCGACGTACCGGATTGTATGCTGCAGTAAGCTGACTGTGCGCACAACCATAGGGCCGACCGCCAGCGTGAGAGTTGCACTGCTCCAGCTCCCCATGGCGTCAAAGCAAACCACTCTCCTTTTTTTCGGCCTCGAACTAGCGGTGCTCTCGTGACATTCTACTACAACTGAGGTAGTACTGGCTCTGACAGCTTCATTCATACTAGTAGTTTGAACTTGTTTTACGTAGTTTCAATGCAAACGTTCTCTACACCACCATACCACGACGGGCTTTGACTTGTGTTGCCTTTCATTGACGTGATGGCTCTCCGAATCAGCTCTGGAACACCAGGCAGCCCACTGATCAGAGAACTCACACACAGTGTGTTGTCGAGGACCGGGGTCACAGTCAGTTCCACATAGACGTCAAACCAAAGAAAGTCGAGCCAAATTAAAAGCGATGGCATTTTTTTCGGACAGACAGTATTTTACTGTCGTCTTTGATATCCTACTGCAGCGACAGCGCAGCACCACCTACTGTAGATCGTGTTTCCATCTTTCACTGGAGTGAGACAAAAAATGCACACATGCACTGAACACGCAGGGTCGAAGTGAAAGCTCAACCGAATTGCGTGCGGTTAGACCGTCACGGCAGACTGGACACCAGCCTTCGTCGCTGTCGCTCCCTTGGCGCTCTTGAGCCAGCAGGTGCCGCCGTTGTAATCCGACCACGTGACGGCCTTGCAGTCCGGCTGGTCACGACAAATCGGGCAGCAGAGCCCCGGGTCTTTGCTGGCGACATTGCCGACATCGTTGCCTACGTAGTCGACGTTCATCTCAAAGTTGCAGTACGGCTGCGGGTTCTCCCACACCTGCGCGGACACCACGCCTGGCTTGGCCTCGGCCTCGCCCTTGAAGCTCTTGAGCCAGCACGTGCCGCCGTTGTAGTTGGACCACGAGTACGAGCGGCACTTGGCGTAGTTGCGACAGATCGAGCAGCAGCCCGTGGCTGAGGCGCTCGCGGCGTTGCCAATATCAAAGCCCACATAGTCCACATTCATCTCCTGCGCACACACGGTCGAATAGTCCTCGTTCGGGTAGACGTCCGCCGACCGGACGCCGCTCTTGACCAGCGCCTCGCCGCGCTTGCTCTTGAACCAGCACGTGCCGCCGTTCTGGTTCGACCACGAGTACGCGCGGCAGCCCAGAAAGGCGCGGCATTTGTCGCAGCACGGCTCAGCAGTTGCGCTCGGCGCGTTGCCAATATCGTTGCCGACGAAATCCACGTTCTCTTTGACCGCGCAGAGCTCGCGCTGGCCCAGGAAGAAGAGCGCCGACTTGACATTCGGGTTAACCACGATCTGGCCGCGGGTCTTCTTGAGCCAGCACGTACCGCCGTTGTGATTGGTCCACGAGTAGGCGTTGCAGCCCGACGTGGTCCATGGCGTGCACTGGTAGCAGCATGACTCGGGGGTCGCGCCGGGCACGTTCTTGATGTCCTCACCAACGTAGTCAAAGCCGTTCTCGACAAAGCACCAATCGGGCGGAGGACCCGCCATGGCGGCCATGTACGCGGCGGCCTCGAGGCGGCGCTGCGGCTCCATCGCGCGCAGCATGGGGCCAATTCCGCCGCCAGCGTCCACCGAGAGGAGGAATGGCGCGGCCGCCACCAGTGCGCCGACGAATGCGGTCTTGGGCATGGTCACTTGCGGGAAAAGAGGGAAGAGGTTGTTGGTAGTCCGTGGAATATTGGAGAATGAGACGAATCGGGGCATGACAACAATCAAGAGACAAAGCTAAGCTTCCTGGCGAGGCTTGGTTCTATACCTCCAACGTTCCAGTTTTTATGGTTAGTCAGCAACAAACACCGGTTTACTAACTGTACTTTCTAGGCGGCAACCTTGAAGTTGCAAATATTCAATTTCTGTTGTGGTCTTTTTGCGAATGCAGCTGGTGACGAGCGCTTTTTTGCGTTAGCATTAAAACTTCCAACCAACTTGTTGGGTTCAAGCACTTCCCAGCCATCCAGGTGGCTTAAACGCACTGACGTTTCTACTGACCACACACCTGTTCGTGTCTACAGAAGACAGAAGATTGCTCCTGGGAGAGAACTCGACTTCACGTGCTGAAACGCTGAACCCAATTCATGTGGACACTTGGCCACGGAGAATCGAAGAGTTTCAGCCTGAGTGAAGGATCGAAAAATTGTGAATGTACCCCGATATGGTACCGGTATATTCCTGGTGGCCCTCGCACTGCGTTTTCGATCTAGGAGCTGTTATGGCATCGCTCGATCGGGGACTGTACCAGCCAGCAGACGAAATAATGGCTTTCTGTACTTGACTGTCGGGAAGCTCTCGGAGCAATCTAGAAGCCGACGAGAAGAGCCAAAACGACGGCCGCGACGGTCTTGCCCTTTACGCTCTTCATCCAGCACGTGCCGCCTTTGAAGTGGTTCCACGAGTAGGTCTTGCAGCACTTTTTCTTCTTGCACATATGGCAGCACACGCCCGCGCGCTGGGTCGGCTTGCTGCCAATGTCGCTGCCCACAAAGTCAACGTTTGTGCTCAAAAGGACACACGGGGCCGTCGAGCTGGCCCACTACCGAGGACAGCACGTCGCGCTTGACCACGCCGCTCTTGAGCCAGCACGTACCACTGTTGTAGTCGCTCCAGGCAAACGCCTTGCAGCCGGCATAGCTGCTGCAGATGTCGCAGCAGTCCTTGTAAGTGCCTGCTGCCTTGGTGGCGATGTCGTTGCCTACAAAGTCAACCCCCGTAAGCGCCTTGGTGCACGCTGGCGACTCGACCTTGCGGACGCAGTTGGTCGAGACCACGCCGTCCTTGTCGACGAGTTCGCTGGCGTGTGACTTGAGCCAGCAGGTGCCGCCTTCGAAGTCCTTCCACACCCAGATCATGCAGCCCGTTGTCTCGTCGCACCAAGTCTCACACGAGTCGAGGGTGGCCTTGACGTTGGTCAAGTCGAATCCCAGGCGGTCATGGTTCTTGATGAACGTACAGGTTGAGTTGGCTCCTGTCATCGGAGGCATGGTCGGACAGGGCGTGTCTTCCTGCTGCTGCTGCAGCTGTTGTTGTTGCGTGGTGGTGGCTGAGGCCAAGGCGACAAACGCC
>JAADWZ010000691.1:0-13891 GCA_023336445.1 Pythium dissimile
ACCGGCCGCTGGCTGGTGGTGATCGCCCAGATGGGTGTGTGTCTGCTCGTGCCGTGCGCGTTCCTGGTGCTCGGTGGCACGCTACTCAGCAACCTGTTCCCGGGCTCGTTCAAGGACTCGACTTGGATCATCTTGATGGCGGTCAGCCTGACGCCGATCGTTTTGACGCCAACTCTCAAGGAAGGAGCTGGTGCTGCGTTCGCTGGTTGCCTTGGCACCATCATCGCGGATGTGATTGGTGTCGGCGTGCTCATCCACGGCATGCGCGGCCACCCGTCGGTCCCCAAGCCGGACATCGAGTTCAAGCAGGTGGCCATTGCTTTCGGTAACCTCTCGCTCGCGTATGGCGCTGGTATCGTGATTCCGGCTCTTCAACGCCAGCACTCGCAGCCGGAGCGCATGCCGCGTGTGATCGGTGTCACCTTGACTTTCATCTCGTGCCTCTTTCTCACTCTCGCGTCCACGGGCTACTCGGCGGTTGGCTGCCAGATCTCGGGCAACTTGCTCTTCACTATCTACCCTGACGCCGCTACCGGTCTGACTAAGCTGGGCTTCTCGCCTGATCAAGGCATGGTCGTTCTCGCGTACCTGTTCATGCAGCTCCACATCACCATCGCGTTTGCTGTCATCCTCAACCCAGCCCTCTACCTTCTCGAACGCATGGTACTGGGCATGCACAAACGCAAACCCGACGACATAGAGGCCATGAACTACAATGCGGCGGACACTCCAGGTGAGCCACTAAAGGCGCGCAGCTCCAAGGGCTCGGTCGTCTCCATGGCGGATATCGAGCGCGAGCACGACGATGAAGAAGACGAGGCGGCCGACTACAAGGGTCACGAGTTCAAGTACATCCCGATGCGTATCGTGGTGGTCGCCGCCATGGCTGCGCTCTCGATTGCTCTGAAGGACCATTTCTTGGACCTCTCCGACTTTGTCGGCGCGTCGTGTATCACAGCCTGCTGTATCATCCTTCCAATCGTCTTCTACTTCAAGAAGCTCTGGACGGAGATCCCGATCTGGGAGAAGGCTGCTGGTTCATTGGTCGTGGTAATCTGCTTCTGCCTCGGTTGCTACGTGACCTACCACACGGGCAAGGCGCTGTTCAACCCGGACGACAAGGGGCCGAACCCGCCAAACTTCGCTTTCTGCTACCCCGAGGACGAGTACGTCGTGTACTACAACTACACGCTCGAGCACAGCGGCTAATGACGAGGCCACGGATGATGCATGGATACTATCGGCCGCGCCCCTATTCTCGATGTCGTTTTGCTGCTACGCTTTCACATATCTGTCGGAAATGAACACCTCCCTCATTTCACCCGTGACTCGCAATGCAACTGTTCATCCTCATTGCAGATTTGGATTCTCCACGTGTTGGATCAGCCAAGATCATTTTGCGCCATCTTCACACAATGTGCTGTTGGCAGAAATGGGTGTGGACTCGTCCGCAGCGTAATAGAGCATGTGGTCAGTGCGCCAGAGGTTCAATCCCGCTCAACCTGATGATGGCGACCAACAAGAACAGATCGCGGAGGTTCAAGAACAGAGCTTTTCCGGATTCGTACTGTTTGCGCAGCGACTTCATCGTGGTCGTAGACGTGGTACGGTGGTCCACCGTGGCTTCAGGCTGTGGACCACCTGGTGGAAGCAAGCGGTGCCGTCAGCTGTTGTCTCTCTGTAATACTGAGTACAGAATCACACCCAGAGTATGTGTTGAGGTGGTGTATGGGGATTTATCTCATCACTGACCCTTATCTCTCGCCTGTTCGTTCAAAGTCCAATAAACAGCTCTGTAGTACTATCTTGCCAGCGCAGACTCGTCTTCTTTGCCTACACTGTAGATCCCCAGTCGGAATCCTGACAAATCGTGCAGCGACTACGAAAACGTCGCTTGGTCGCAATTCTTCTAAAGTCTACATAGATCAAATGTAGGTAAATGTAGTACATTGTCGGCTCCGGCTCTGACTATCCCACTTCTGTATCTTGGCCCATCCCGTTTTACTCAATCGTTCGACTCTTCTATGTATGAAACCATTTCCATCCTATAACAGTAACATTTCAAGCACTGTGTAGTCTCTCGAAGCCTGATAGACTAATATAGTATAAAAAAGTGAACGTTGAGGTTGGGTGATGCCGATGACAGAAAACAGACAGAAAGACCAAGGGGAAGGATGCTTCAAAAACTCAACTTGAACAGCCCCTGCCATCGACCAAGAGTTTCACTCCAAACAGTTCACCAAGAGTCAAGTTGAGCGAGGACGGGAAGGGGTCGTGGTCACCACGGCACATGGTGGTGAGGCATATCAAAAACTTAGTTGTGGATGGGGTGGTTCGCGTCAGAGCAGAAGCTGTAAAGTTGGCATGTCCGTGGCCAATCTCTCAGGCTCCCATCTGCCTTGTCACAGTCAAGAGTTGTGGGAGTGGCCACAATTTGTGGCCATGCTATGAGCGAGCGGGTGGATCCGTCGCAACTGCGCGTTTTGCTCCGGATCTATTCGAGATGTCGTAGTCGACATCTTGATCAAAGTATACTAGTCAGTCAATCTGTGACGATGATTGTGACGAGACCCAGTACAAAAACAGATCAACATGGACTGGAACATGTCCACACCACCTCACATACCGAGAGATGAAAAAGATGCAGTTGGAGTGTTCAGTCGGGAACCAAGAAATCCTAGAACAACACATGCAAACACACGAAACGGAAAGAACCAAGAAGAGAGAAACACGTCAAACTACCCGATCGTATTGTAGCCACTTCCACTCAATTTTAGTACGACCCTAAGCATTTTGATGCGCCATCCTCCAACAGCCCACGCATTCCACTTTGGTTGACGGAGAGTTCCTAAAGATCGCTTCTGGAGAACTTCTCCAGGCAGTGAACAGTCTGATTTCGTCGACACCTCTCCCTTTTGTCCTTCGAAAAATTACCCCCACTCTGCGTCAAAGTCACCCTTAACCAAGTGGCCTGGCGACTTGGTGGAGGGTAACTATGACGCAGAGTGGGCCACTGCGGCCTTTAAAGGCAAGTAGCCTGGCTCTACGCGCAGTATGTGCTGGCATTCGACACTTCCAATCGAAGGGTGCAGGTTCAGCACACGAGAACGGCCAGTCTGCAAGCAACCTCGTCCCATAGACCGGCCAAGAAAGCGAAATACAGCGATTTGATTGGATAGTTCTAGGAATTCCAACCCTACCCGCGAACTCCGCCTCTTTCAACTAAGCAATTGGCACATACCACCTGCTCGTGGTGGCTTTGAAGAGCGACGGTCTCACCATCGGTATGGGGATGGATCCTGCTGAGCAAGGAGGGCGAAGTTTCCCCCTGTACGCTGAAGGGCCGTCGGCGCAGCACTGTCACTTCCAGCCTGGAACACGGCTACTGTTCGCTTCCGCAACGATCCCAAGATCGCTCACTCGGCAATTCGCGCTCATCCGCTCAAGTCTCCAAGCCCTTCAGTCATCTTCCAGTCGCCATGGCCGGAAGCAAGTGGTTCACGGCCGAAGACGCCAAGGCCTCGTTCAACCTCTTCTGCTGCGTCTATGGCATCGGCACCCTCGGCATGCCGGCCAACTTCTCGCGAGCCGGCCCGTACATCGCGATCGTCGCCATGGCATTCATGGCCTTCGCCAACGTCTACGCCTCGGTCGTCTGCTCTAAGGTCATGCTCGTCGCGCCTAAGTCGGTCCGCACCTTTGGTGATCTCGGCGAGTGGTGCATGGGCAAGACCGGCCGCTGGCTGGTGGTGATCGCCCAGATGGGTGTGTGTCTGCTCGTGCCGTGCGCGTTCCTGGTGCTCGGCGGTATTTTGCTTGGCAACCTGTTCCCAGGCTCGTTCAAGGACTCAACTTGGATCATCTTGATGGCGCTCAGCTTGCTGCCGGTCTGTCTGATCCCCACGCTCAAAGAAGGAGCTGGCGCTGCGTTTGCTGGTTGCCTCGGCACCATCATCGCGGATGTCATCGGTGTCGCTGTCCTTATCCACGGCATGCGCGGCCACCCGGCTGTGCCTACTCCTGATATCGAGTTCAAGCAAGTCGCCACCACCTTCGGTAACCTCTCGCTCGCGTACGGCGCTGGTATCGTGATCCCGGCTCTTCAACGTCAGCACTCGCAGCCCGAACGTATGCCGCGTGTGATCGGTGTTACGCTGACTGTTATCTCGGTCCTTTTCCTTATCCTCGCCTCCACGGGTTACTCGGCGGTTGGCTGCCAGATCTCGGGAAACTTGCTTTTCTCCATCTACCCTGATGCCGCGACCGGTCTCACCAAGCTCGGCTTCTCGCCTGACCAGGGTATGGTCGTGCTCGCGTACCTGTTCATGCAGCTCCACATCACCATCGCTTTCTCGGTCATTCTCCACCCGGCGCTCTACATCTTCGAGCGTATCGTCTTGGGCATGCACGCGAAGAAGGCTGACGATGTGGAGGCGCTTAACTACGCCGCTGTTGACACCCCTGGTGACGAGCTTAAGGTCCGCAACTCGAAGGGCTCGGTTGTCTCCATGGCCGACATTGAGCGTGAGAACGACGACGAGGAGGACGAGTCGCTTGAGTACAAGGGCTGGGAGTTCAAGTACGTCCCGCTGCGTATCGTCATTGTCGCTGGGCTGACAGTGCTCTCGATTCTTCTCAAGGACCACTTCCTCGATCTGACCGATTTCGTCGGCGCTTCGTGCATCACGGCCAGCTGCATCATCCTTCCGATCCTCTTCTATTTCAAGAAGCTCTGGTCGACGATTCCGATCTGGGAGAAGGTTGCCGGCTCGCTCGTCGTCGTGATCTGCCTCGTCCTCGGGTGCTACGTGACCTACAACACGGGCAAAGCGCTGTTCAACCCGGACACTCCGGGACCAAACCCGCCCAACTTCCCGTTCTGCCACCCAGAGAATGAGTACGACCTCTACTACAACTACACGCTGGAGAACAGCGCCTAAACACGACTGTGCTGGTTATGGGGCGACATCCTCTCCTGAAGCTCCACATTCATCTACCGTTGTAGCGACTATGCGTTTGTATTCTGCATACACTTCCTGAGCGTTCGTCTGCTGAATAGAACCAATTCTGTCTGTAGTTCTTGCGTTTACGATATGATGATATCTCTGATCTGTGGAAATCTAAGTTCGAAGGACACTGAGGTGCAGTGCGCATTGATATGGCATGGTGCACTGACTCAACCGCTGTACTGTGCTGTACGACGTAGTATGAGCCTGTCTCCAGTTTCCTCCGATCCAGGATTTGAATGAAAGGTGATATCAGCGCAGAAGTATCACCCTAGTCTGTCATACTCAACCGGGCCGACAAATATTGGACAACTACCACTGAAATGATTACCGAAACTGACTGCATTCACTGATTCGCATGACTAACCGATTTTTTTTTCCCCGAGTGTTTCAGTACAGGCTAGGCTCGTCACAAATCAAGAGTCGACGCAGCGCGCCTAGGTGCTGTGGGCGAGGGTGTAGTTGTAGTACACCTCGAACTGGTGCTCCTTGTGGCAGAAAGGGAATACCGGGTCCGTTGGAAGAGCGTCATCCGGGTTGAACAAGGTCTTGCCCGTGTTGTAGGTCACGTAGCAGCCGAGAACGAAGCAGATTACCACGACCAGCGAACCTGCCGCCTTCTCCCAGATTGGGATCTGCGTCCAGAGCTTCTTGAAGTAGAAGACGATGGGGAGGATGATGCAGCTGAGAGCAATGCACGAGGCGCCGACAAAGTCCTGCAGGTCGCTGAAGTGCTCCTTGAAAGCGATCGACACTGCAGTCATGAGCGCCACCATGATGATGCGCATCGGGATGTACTTATGGGCGTGGCCCTTGTACTCCTCGGCCTCCTCCTCGTCGTCGTCGTGGTCCCTCTCGGCATCGGCGTACGAGACAACCGAGCCCTTTGACGCGCGAGTCTTGATCTCCTCGGCCGGGGTGTCGGCGGCGTTGTAGTTGACGGCCTCGATGTCGTCCTCCTTGCGCTTGTGCATGCCGAGGAACATGCGCTCCATGAGGTAGAGAGCCGGGTGGAGGATCACCGAGAAGGCGATGGTGATGTGCAGCTGCATGAATAGGAACGCAAGCACAACCATACCGCGGTCCGAAGCGAAGCCGAGCTTGGAGAGACCCGTGACAGCATCAGGGTAGATGGTGAAGAGCAAGTTACCCGAGATCTGGCAGCCAATAGCCGAGTAACCACTGCTGGCGAGAGCGATGAAGAGCACCGAAATGAACGCGATGGTCACGCCCACAACACGCGGCATGCGCTCCGGCTGCGAGTGCTGGCGCTGAAGGGCCGGGATGACAATGCCGGCACCGTACGCAAGCGATAAGTTACCGAAGGTGGTGGCGACCTGCTTGAACGAGATGGACGGCGTCGGAATCGACGGGTGATCGCGCATGCCGTGGAGAAGCACGCTCACGCCAATGACGTCGGCAAGGATGGTCCCCATGCAGCCCGCAAAGGCCGCGCCAGCTCCTTCCTTGAGGGTCGGGATCAGCACCACAGGAAGCAGGCTGACGGCCATGAGGATGATCCAGGTCGTGTCCTTGAACGTGCCCGGGAACAGGTCCGGTAGGAGCGTGCCGCCGAGCACAAGGAACACGCACGGCACAAGCAGGCACACGCCCATCTGCGTCACGACCACGAGCCAGCGGCCGGTCTTGCCCATGCACCACTCGCCGAGATCACCGAAGGTGCGGACCGACTTAGGCGCGACGAGCATGACCTTACAGATCACGACCGAGGCGTAGACGTTGGCGAAGGCCATGAAGAGCATGGCGATCAGCGCGAGCACGGGGCCGGCACGCGAAAAATTGGCCGGCATGCCGAGAGTACCGATGCCGTAGACACAGCAGAAAAGGTTGAACGCCGCCTTGGCGTCCTCCATGGTGAAGAAACTCGTGCCCTTGCCCATGATTGGTTGATTGGCTTGCTGGAGTCCGAGCGGCTTGGGGGAGGCGAGGCAAATTGGCGAGTGAGGTCGACAACTGGATCGGCCACGCAAGACTGAAGAGGTGAGGTGGGCCGTGGGTTCCCTCCACACACGCCAGTACCTGCTCAGGCGGCCAGTGACGTTTTAACGTAACGAAAGAGAGCTTAAAAGCTCTTTTCCGTTCCAAGGGAAGCAGGGCGCTGGTACAGTACACTGTATCTGTTTTTCGCTGATAGAGGTTTGATCAGGATAGACAGGCCACACCCACATTGCGGTTCTGTTTGGCTCCTCACCTGGAAACAAAGATACCAAAGAGCCGGAGCCGAGTTAGTGTACACAGCCGTGTCATATGCAAGTTCTCTTGGGACGGGAAGGTGCGCCGCCCCGTGCCGGCCTAGAGACTCTAGGCTGGAGGCGGGAGGACTATCTAAAATCCACAAGGAACAGCATAGAGAGCGCTACACTGCACAATGATAGCACTTGTATGTCTGATTGTAAGCGAGATTGATGCCCAACAACAACAGTAACTAGACGCTCAGCGTGTCCGGATCGGGAACCTAAAAGTATCGAATGCCGTATAAATTTTTGCTGGTGCGACTTGTATGACTCCGTACAACTCGGAACAACCACACGTGTGTATCCATATGGTGAGATAGGACGACCCATTGTGCTGAGCAGGGAATGGCAACTTGAGGGGGGGAAGGGGGATGAGCAGTAGGCTCAGCGGGTGGGATATGCGACAGGCCACACGCAGCTAAAATCGGAAAAATCAAGGGCAATGGTTGTCGAGCCTGATGTCAAAGTGCACACATAGCGTTCCGGATGAAGAACTTGAATTAGTACATGCAGGATTTGAGTGATCATCCAGAACCAAGCGGGCCTGTCGCTTGTAGAAGATCCAGTCTGGATCTCTCTGCGCCAGTCATCGCCGCTACACAATTGAGCCAACGCGTTATGCGCAAACACGCGTTCCGTTCTGACGCGGCAGCGTCCGCTCAGCGCTGGTCCGCAGTCTCGCGTTTCTGTTCTCTGCTTGCGATCAGCGCAATCATTTCTGTCGGGATCTCTGCGCTGGACTCAAAGCGGCATGTTTGAGTCGTTTTAACGAAGTTGAGGCTCAGTTGGAGAATCTGTTTGCAGCGTCCCCAAACCAACTACAGAACTACTGTAGAGACATTTGCTGGAACTGCCAGAACAACCAACCTGACTCAAGGTGTGAGTCGAGTTTGGGAGTAGTGGCAGTACCGTACTGCAATTTGCAGTCCGGTTCTGAAGGAAGTTGATTTCGCTATTGAGGCCGTCATCCATGCAGTCCTTACACGCTCGTCGCCGGGCAGGTAGCACTACATATACTGGCGCTTTCCAAGAAACACACCACCACGGATTTTGCTCTCATCGGAACTCACTTTTCTCTTGAGCCCTAAACGTCATTTTACTTATTAATGAAATAGACTTCTTCGCCAACATCGTTTTATTCGGAAGATTACCCTCCTGCTCTAGAAGAGAGTCGAAGCATCGCTTGATAAGAAAGTATCAAACGTCATAGTATTGTATTACAGTATGATCGATTCGCATAACACAACACTAGCATCACGACCAACTCCACCATTGTGTGGGCAGAGAAAGTTTCCCATCAACTCCTTTCTTGCATAAGTGCGACCTCGTTCATTGAAGGTCAGCGACGTCACTGCTTGTAAAGACCCACCATAGGAGCTTGGTGCCGCGTCACAGCCAATCAGAGCCTCTGATTCGAAAGGCGGCGGGTCGAGTCGCGCGATACAGGTACTGAATAATGGAGTACTTTCGGTGTGTCGTCGTCAGTGCACCGCCCGATTACATATTGTGTTCAGTTCATCTGCACTAATCCCGAATTCGACCCAACCGATCGAGATGCTCACACAAGCATAGACCATCATGATCGTGGAGTACCCCACATCCCCTCCCAGCCATCATGTTTGTGGATCGCGATACAGTACTCGCAGCACCGATTTGAGCTCCTGCCCAGCACCCAGGGTTCTGGTCATTATGACCGTCATAGGGTGTGGTCACTCGTTCTAGGTTTACGGCTCGATCATGTGTTGCTAGTAGCAAGACAGCAGTGCCGACGTCAAAGGATCAGCCTGAATGAACGGGTGGGCTTTTGAGTACAGGTGGCAAAATGGATGGCTTGTTAATAAAAAAAATGGGATGAAATTTGTAACGTTACTTGGCAGAAGAATAAACATCCCCTGACGATGGACGATGGAGTCACGACGAGATTGGTTCCAAGATGGAAATAAAAATACTGGAAGCATACCCCTTCAGAATATTATAGCACTCGTCATGAGCCATGCTGCCCACCCAGGAACCTGCAAGAGCTGAACACGGTTCATGTTTGCTTCTGCCACCCACATTTGCTCAACTGATGCCTGTAGGGACCCCGTGGCGTAGCCGCCGATCAAGTAAAAAGAGACGCTCTGAGAGATTGCAGTGACAGTCCATGGACTTCAAGGAGTGAGCTTGATGATAGTTCGTACTCGAGAGTCATCCAACAGAACTCGGAACCTATCGATTTGGTGGTTGTACTCGAATTTCAGCCATTTTCTGAGTTTGCTCGCAAGTCAGCCCTGGGACACTCTGAGCTGTCCTCCGAATCCTAACCGTGGTCTATTAGCGCCACTAACAGAGAGCCGCAGTACACTGAGCGCGTTCCTACTTGACCTCGGCATATAAACAGGTGCGCGTGCCTTGGCGATCTTCAACTATCCCATGGTGTGTGGGCTAGAAATGGGTGACGCGTCCTGCTCAGCCTACGAAGACTCTGCGGCTGCGTGTGCTGTTGCGGCGTTTGTCTCGCTGTGTATAACTTCGTCCGATGGAACTCGTGGGGTGGGTTGAGACTTCCGGAACACGCTGCTACTGCCACGCATCGGCATGAGTTCTACCGTTGTAAATCTGTATTTGAAGTCCATCTACTGTACTCATGGCTGTGGAGAAACGGTAGACGATGTAGCAGAGACGAAGTGAAAATGGTGAACTTGCGGTGGGTACAGCTTAAGCTGTGATCACAGAGTGCATCGACTACGGCACACTGATTAAGAACCGGACAACCGAAGGCTTTGTACTGGTGCCCCTCCAGGTATTCGAAACCATTTATAGTAGAACAAAGTCATTCATCACACTGGAATGGGCTACGTGCGTCTCTTGTGATGCAAAAAGCTCCTGCTCATTCGTCGTCAAAATTGTTCATGGTGGAACTTGCAGCAGCAGCACATGCGTACGTGATTGCGCTCTGTTGCAATGAATACAACTAGATCGCAGCTAAGCACAGAACACTCAGCGGCTCTTCATCACTGCGTCTTCTACGGATCTCTATGCTGCCAAACACTGACGGAGTCCAGCTTCAAGAGACGGGCGGTGGATGTTAAGACCGATGAACACGACGCGCGACTCGATGCCACGGTCTATCTCGGCGTCTGACCATGGCTCCTGGGTCGAGTACACCTCGAAGAGCTCGTGAACCGCTTGGAGGACAAACTTGTTAGCTTCTCCGTTGATTGACAGTACGCCTTTCACGCGGAAAAACTTGCTCAGCTTCTGTTCATCGTCTTGACCCCACAACAGCTCTCCTAGCCACCGCTCAAGTTTGTCCTGATCAAGTGGGCCGCCGCCGACCGATACCGTTGTTGTCTGCACGCCGCCCGTGTGCACTTGGCCTGGTTCGTGGTCGTGATCGTGCGCTTGCGACTGCAGTTCCGCTTCAACCTCTTTCGCGCGCTGGGTCGTGAACGACTGGATATTGAGGATGTCGTCCAGGTCGACGACCGCGCGGTGAGTCCATCGTCGACTCGCAACGCTGTTCACAGCGCCCACTTGCTTCTCAATGGCGCGTCGCTCCTCTTGTCCCTTGGATTCTGATTCATCCGCCAGGAGGTCTTGCTTGTTGAGCAAGATTCGGTCGGCGTACGCAAGTTGAGACGCCGCCTCTAGCTGCGTGTCTCGATGGTCCAGTAGGAACGAAATCCGCGGCGCGTCCACGAGTGTCACGATGCCGTCGAGGAAGATGCGCCCTTCCAGCTCGGCGTCCACCCAGAACATAGACGCCACTTTGCCTGGGTTGGCCATGCCCGTGGTTTCGATGAGGATGTAGTCGAACCGGTCGCGCTTCTCCAGCAGGCGCTCGAGCGTGTTGAGCAGGTCGTCGCGCACTGAGCAGCAGATGCA
Source organism: Pythium dissimile (assembly GCA_023336445.1). Taxonomy (NCBI): domain Eukaryota; phylum Oomycota; class Peronosporomycetes; order Pythiales; family Pythiaceae; genus Pythium; species Pythium dissimile. The sequence goes on from JAADWZ010000691.1 coordinate 11,129, forward strand.
ACCGTTGCTCAGCTCGTAAAAGTCGTCAAAGACTTGGCCGTTGGCACCGTCCTTGGCGATGAGGTTCTCCACGCCGATCTCTTCGCCAAACTCGTTCTCGATCACGGCGATCCGCTTGCCGTGGCTCGCTGTCAAAATGAAGTTGAGCAGCGTGGTCTTCCCAGCGCCCAGAAAGCCCGAGATGATGGTCACGGGCACCATCGGAAGCATATTTGTCTCCGCTGTATCTTGGTCGCCATCGGCGAGCACGGCAGCCACATCATCGCGCGGCAGCAGCTCCGGGATTTCGTCGTCCTGCTCCATTTTCGTTAGTGGTGTCAACTACGGTTCACGAACCAGAATGCCCGATTCCGGTGTATTATCTACGTATATAGGCATCAACTGTTTGTAAAAATACTATCATAGATGTGATTCTCAACAAAATTTGTGATCAATGCACGTCGCCCTTCCTCATCACAAAGCATCCAGCTTTATACCAGTACATAAAAATCTACTTGACGACGCTTCCCTCCGACAGTTGAGAGCATCAAATCTTCGAGCACTACATTTAGAGATGGACTGTGGACTGTGATACACCTCACTCGATTTCGATTTCGTCTGTGTGTGCCTCATGCCAATCACGTCCGCGCCTCTGCTAGTGGATGCGGTTTCGCTGCTCGCACTTGCACGTTCTCCCCACCAAAAGCGGATCCAACATCGATGGCACACAGCGGATCTGCTCCCTGTGTTGCTGCACCTCTGGTGGCGCCCATCCCCTTTGACTGTCGCCCAGCGAAGAGCTACGATGGCGAGGGCGTCCCGGCGCTTCGAGAAGCGCTGCAGCTGCTGGACGACGATGGCAACCATGACGGGGAGTTGACAGCGCTTCTCTCCACTTCGTCGCCGCCGTCGACTCCTAGGAAAGCAGCAACGCCTAAGCGCTCCAAGCGGCTGCGAAAGAATAACAACCCGGCGACGGAATACAGTCTCAAGCGCGCTGCTCGGGATAGCGCCGTGGCAGATCTGAACTCGCAAATCGACGAGCTGCAGCGCATCCTGGACGCTGCGAGACCGCCGCCACGATGTAAAACTACAGTAAGTGTCTCTAGTCTCGAACTTACGCTGAACGGCGAGTGGGAACAAATGAGCCAGCGCCAGAAGCGGCAGCGACTCGCCGCCGAGATCGCGAACACCACGCTGCGTCAGTTCGTGGATGCACAACTCAAGGCGGCGCAGACCGTCGAGCGGCTGTTTCATAGAACCACCATGATCCGGGAGTTCGTTGGAGTCGATGTGACCTCGGCGTCGATTGCGAAATTCTCGGGGCCGTTGTTAAATCTGGAGAGCTTGGAGGGATATCTTGGCGGTATCCGCGAAAAGACGGACGTGGTGCTCTCCTCTGGGTATTTCGCCGGCGGCAGCGAACAGAGTTTTCGCGAGACGGCGTTCAGCAATTTTGGCGCTGATGGCCTGCAGATCGAGCTCGCGATCAGCTGCGTTCTTCCGTTTAGCGTTGACGCTATCGCCGCTGCGTTGTGGAAGGAGTTGACGCGCGGGAAGCAGATCGTCAATAACGTCGCGAGCAAGGTGAGTGGTACTTAGAGCTTGCGACATTGTGGTTCTGGGGTTCTGGGGTGTTGACTCGATTCATGTGCTCTAGATTGTCCACGAGAATTCGAACGTCAGCCTCTTCAATTTCGTAGCTGAGACGAAACGCGGGCATTCTCTCTCGGGCACAACTCACGGCCAGGCCATCAGCCGTCGGTATGATGTTGCGCGCGATGGGTCGGTGCAACTGCTCTCCCACATCGTCATGCGATCGTTTGATGGTGATGCCAAGTGTACGGGGACCATGAAAGGTGACGGATGGATCCAGCTCGAGCCCATGCCCGAGAAGACGACGGCGCAGACCCCATCGGTCACTTGCGTCAAGTGGTGCCGTCGCGCAGTAACTAGGTCACAAGGCCACGAAAACCTCCAGCCAGAGGAACGAGCGCGATGGGTTGACGCGATGGTCTCTCGCCCGATGCGGCTTCACTGGCAGCGGGAGATGGACCACGACGTTCAAACGATGGAGAATCTCGCTTTGCAGCCGCTCGGCAGAGATGAAGAGTCGGTCTGCGCGCTGCTGGACTTTTAGTGCGCCATACTATGACAGATGAACGATTGTTGTGGCAAAAGCGCGGCTGTCTAAATAGGAAATTCGATGAATCAATCGAACTCCTTTTTTTTGTTACTAGGTACTGCAACGACTATTGAGTTTGAGATTACTACCACATTAGGGGGGGGGTCAAAGCTGGCAAAAACGTGGCTCAATTTCGGTTTTGGTCATGCTTGATTTTTCGAACCAACCTTGCTCGAAATTATTTCAAGCCACCTCTGGAGGTGGCTTGAATTTTATTCAAGAGCTTGAAACATGTACAGTTGCTACCCTTATAAGGACCTACGATATAAGAGCACTTTCGACATAAGAACATTTATGTCGTGTACAGAACTGCTCCTTACAAATGTCAAGTCTAATATTGTGACTGGACGCTACAAGGGCCTATGAGCAAAAGGACTTGGAACGGATGGACCAAACTGATGGCAAAGGGCATCTGTGGGCGCCGAACGAAAGCAGGTTGGACATCAAGCTGCCAGCCTCGTTCTGGGCTCCTCTTCACCATGGCGCGCACAACTCTCACGTTTAACCAGAAGCAGAAGCTCCTCCAGCACTACAAAAACAACCCCGGGCTCCGCCACCAAGACTTGGCGTGCTGGGCGTTGGCGGAGTTCGGGAAGACC
>JAADWZ010000692.1:0-13807 GCA_023336445.1 Pythium dissimile
ACGGACGAATCCCACGCAGCGCTTGAGGCTCACTTGGGGCCAGCGGTGCTTGGCCCCAAGTGAGCCTCAAGCGCTGCGTGGGATTCGTCCGTCTCTCCGATTGGCTGGCGGTCGTCTTGTGAGGTCGGACACGAGCAGGTGCGCTGCCTGGTCCATAGCTGTGTAACCACGGCTGATGTGTTCGGCGCGACAAACGTTGCCGGGCGTAACCTGAAGGTGGGTGGGTGGGGTGCAGACAGTGATGGACATGTAGCTGTAGACCCCGTGAGATCCGATTCGCGACTGATCAAACATTTCAAGCGGGCCATTGCAGCTCTAGAATACCATGCGCGAAGATGATTCATACGGTTGGTCTGCTTTATCTACAATGACGTACTGTACTTGCGGTCGTCTTGGCATCAAGTATGCGTAGCCTCCAGATCTACACTCGGTGCTGATTTGGGTCTCGGGATAATTGAGAGCTTGTTCTGGTTCTATGGTTCAGGCGCAAAATTCTGGAGCTCTGGAGGCGGAACGAACGTTGCCTCTTCGCAAGACTTCCTGCAGTTCTCTTGAACAGAACCAACCAGTCAGAATGAGACAACGCAAAACGTGGCGTATATCACGCAATCGTACCCACTTTTCCCGACTTGAGCATATTTTGCTCGAGTAACGGGCCGGGTTTGATGGGCCACAGCGACGATCACGCGGGTTTTCGATGGAGTGTACGGGAGGCACCACACTGATCGGTTCTGACTAGCGATGCGATTGCCCTCTTGCTCTTTCTTATCCGCAGAATTCAGTTGATTCAGTACGTTGCATCTGTGCTGCGATGGAGACTAAAGCCATCCACGACATGTGTTGGGGGATCTTGAGTCACGATGATGGCGCAGCGCTATGACGGAATGACCAGAACCTTTAATTTGGTTCTTGTCCTTGTTCCGCTTGCGCTCGCAATGGCGTGGGCCGGTCGGAGCGTGGAGCTTCATCTCGCAGAATCGAATCCGTGGATCGATCCTATGCCTCAGCCACGACACAATCTCGTTCTGTTCGCTCCGCGCTGCCAACCACCGCGCGTGGAACAAACATCCAACTGTGGTCTGCAGCACTATGAGTCGCACGAGACTGCAGAAGCCGTGGGTGGACGCCAGGTGTAGCGCCACGTCTGTGCACGCCACGCGTCGCTCGTGCAGTAAATGCAGTAAAAAGCGGACCGCAGCCTCGCGGCCGTGGTGGACGGCCTCGTTCACCATGAACGGGGCGGTGTGACTGGGAGGTGCGTGGAGAGGAGCTTGAGCACGTCCACGTGGTCGAAACGAGACGATTGCATCATCGCGTCGGTGGTCACGGCAGCGTCCGCGCTCCAGATCACTCGATGAAGCGCATCGAGGTCTCCGACCGCAGACGGCGTCGCCGGCGAGCGCGTGCTGGTTGGGAGTTCATACACGAAAGCATCACATCCATTCGGGAATTGCGTTGCTATTAAACAAACAAACAAACAAAAAGGATCACATCGAGGGTGGTTACGCATTCTGTCGGTACAGTTCCGGCTGCGCCTGACAACGTAAACTACTGATACACCGGAAAACAAAGATGCTTTGGATCTTCGCCACGACGTGTTGTGTCCTTGGAATGCTTACCTGCCGCGTGAATGCCAGCACCAAACGGGTACCGTAGACGTGGCGATGACGGCAGCGATGGCTCTGTTGCTGGTCCCCACGTGGGCTCCGGACGAGATCTTGCTGCCGAGTCGCAGTTACGGTCAGACACAGCGATGGATTCACTCCCTGGTGAGCCCGGCATCTCTGTTGTCACTGTCGTTGTCTAGTGTAGCGAGGACACAGCTCGGAAATGAATGGACCGACACCCTCAAATTCGTTCGCGACTGGTCACTCCGCTGGAAATGTCACGTCTCTCTTTCAGACAGACGATCGTGCTCACGATTTTGGGTTATAACGGCGAACGCGCGTAGCACGGCAGCTGCCACGTACCGGAACTGCAGAGCAGAGCAGATACAAATGTGAACGAGACCGATTCTCCTCGCAATGCAGGCTGCGCGCGTTGGGTCCTCAAAGGTGAACCTAAATGTGGCAAGAAGAGCTAGCAAGTGAAAAGCGTCGACGGACCGTTTTGTACGGTCGATGCTGCCACCGTGCTCTTCGTCCGACAGGTTCACGGTGTGCTGCAACTGAGGTTGGGAAAAGAACGACGCATACTTTGCATATCACGACAGAGACATCCAGGAGCTTCGCGCGAGTTTTTATAGTTCTGTTCGTGTCTCCACGAGCTGTTAGGGCTGTCGTACGATCATCTATCAGTGTCAACATTCCGATCAGATTGCAGACTGTGAGAGGATTCTCCGATAATCAAGGCACAATGCAGGATACACAAGGCTGTACACTGTACTAAGCAGAGTGAACACGCGACTGATGCACTACATGCATTCTTCCATGTGCCATCTTTCTCATTTCAGCTCCGTTCTTTGTACATATCAAATCGTGTACCACGAGCATGTTCCTACCACTGCAAGTCGGCGTGCATACATGGCGAACTACGCGAGCGCCGAGGTCTCGTCGGCTTCCTGGATAAAGAAAGAGACGAGGTCGCGATAGCCCTTGGCCATCTCGGCCGTGGCCTGCGAGCTCTTCTCGAGCGACGCGGCCAGCGCCAGCAGGATCTGGCGCTGCCCCTGCGCCTCCGCACTGTCGTCGCCCACACCCCCGCCCGCGGCCGCAGCCGCCGCAGCTTGTTCGACTTGCGCGCACTTGGCATTCTGCTGCTGGTACACTGCCACCAGATCGTTGAAGCCCTTGGCCATGTCCGCCGCGGCCTTGGAGCCGTGCTCGACCGACTTGGCGAGCGACTGTTGGCGCTCGCGGTCGTCCTGCGTGAGCTCCGAGATCCGCTTGCGCAGTCGCTTGGAGGTGATGGCGGCGCCGGAGCCATCGCGCGGTCGCTTGTTCTGTGTTGGCGGCGGTTGGTGGTGGTGGTATGGCACGCGCATCGCCGCAGAGGAGGAGGGGTCGACGCCGTTGGCGGTCGCTCCGCCGTTGTTGAATCCTCCTCCTCCTCCTCCGTTTACGCCTCCTCCACCGTTGGTGGCTGCCGCATGTCTGGTCAGCGCGCCGTCCGCCGCCATCTCTGCCAGCAGCTGGCTGATGCGCTGCATGCTGCGCGCATCCGTGACGCTCGTGGCGGGCGGCAGGTCGCCCACGATCACTGCCATTTTCTTGTAAAACGGCCACGGCAGCTTGCCCTTGAACGCGTGGACCTTGGGCCGCCGCGCTTTGATGTCCGACCACCAGTCGTCCGACATGCCCTTGCCGTCGAGCTGGAAGCCCGGTTGGTCGGCAAGCCACTTGAGCTCGATGTACTCGCTGCGCAGGTTCTTGAACTTGACGGTCACTTGGCTCTCTGTGGAGGCGGAAGGATAGCAGCGTCAGTCTCCGCCATGGAGAAGAGGGAAGGAGAGCAAGGGAACAGAGGAGCGGAGGAGCGGAGGGGAGGAGCGGAGGGAGACACTTACCGGTCCAGGGCGCCTCGCGCTTGAAGAAGCGGTTCATGGCGCGCGTGAGCTCGTCACGCGCGTGCATCTTGAGCAGCACGCCGCCCGACGTGAGGTTCTGTGCATTGGAGCGGAAGTGGAGGTACAGGTCCAGCAATAGCGTCGCCTCGGTCTCGTTGAATAGCACCATCCTGTCTCGCGCCCGCGAGCAGCCCGACCAGCACCAGCACCACCCAAGAAAATCTGGATAAAATCGCTCGGCAGAAGCCGCGTTCGCGTGGACCACGCAAACTAATATGTATAGTATACGGTATACTGAAATATGGTGCAAAACACCATCCGTCCAGCGCAATTTACTCGTCCTCTTGTGGGCCCGCACGATCAAGGTGTTTAGCAAACTTCATAGGCAGCAGCACGCCTCAACAAAGGCACGCGAGCATTGAAAGGTGATCAAAGACTGACGCTCATAGAATGATGTACTGTATAATAGCGGCCATGGCACCAGAGCCCATTTCAAGTCATCAAATGCTGACGGAACTGGACTGTTGATTCGGTCACACGTCGCAGATTCCAGAACGCGCAAACCACCAGTCGTCGACATTCTGGCCAGTCCGCTAGCATTCCCTGTTTTATTCGATATTCCTAGGTCCCCGCATCAACCCTCATGGCAAATCGCTCTGCAAAGACCTCTATAAACGGATTTTTCTGCTTTGAACCCATCCCTTTTGTGTTCTGTTGCTTCCACTCTGATCTGGAAACCCGCCCTTTATCACACCCCCAAGTGGCAACTTCTCCCCAAGAAGCGGAATGCAGTGCACCGAGCCAATTAATTTCACCGTCTACATTCTTGTTCTCCTCTCAAGCCCCGTCCTCCAAGTGGTCCTCCCCCCTCGCCGACTTCTCTACTATCTGCTCCCGCACGCGATTGTTCTCCCCATCTCTGCTCTCCACCAGAGTTGTTCTCCCCCCGCTTCCAAGTGCCTGAGTTCCACGATGAGAGACATCTCGTTCCGCGATGTGCTCCACGCGCTCAACCAGCACCGTTCCGTGCCATCCCCCACTCCGCCGTCTCATCCATCCCCTCCGCCGACAGCGTTCCCAGTGTCTCCCTCCTCTCTCGCGATGGCACTGCTGGTCTCTGCGTCGCTTGAGATCAGCACTCCGCTCAAGCCGATCGCCATCCGCCCCAAGAGCAAAGAGGACCGTCCAGTGGAGCCGATCGCTCCGCTCCGCCCTGTAGTCCTCGATCCGCCCCTCCTGGCTCATCACCTCTTCCTCGACCCCGCCACTCCAGTCCGCAAGAAGGCGCCCGTGCGACTCGCCCCGCGGCCGCTAGCGCCTCGTCCGAATGCCCCAGCGCTCGCTGATCCAGACGCCGACGCCGACGCCTCCTCCGTGCGACCCCTGAAAGGGGACGGCGACTCGGACTCGTCCGCCGACACACAGAGCGGCTCGCGCCAGTCCAAGCGCCGCAAGACGCGCGTCTGCCGAACGCCTGGCTGCGAGAAATACGTGGTGGACCACGGCCTCTGCATCGCGCACGGCGTACGTGGTGCCTCTGCTCGTTCACTCTTTCTTTTGTGCATGCAAGACGATGTAACTTTTCTCTCCATTTGTTCTCTATACAGGGCGGCAAGCGATGCGGCATGGAAGGCTGCAACTGTCGCGCGCAGAACCGCGGACTGTGCTGGAAACACGGTCAGCCTTAGTTTTGTGTGTTGTGGTTCTGGTGGACGGCACGACCCAGGACGCTGATGGCTTTTCTACTGGATAGGTGGCTTCACCATCTGCACGGTCGATGGCTGCACAAAGCGCGCCAAGTCGCGCGGCATCTGCTGGTCGCACGGCGGCGGCACCAAGTGCAAGACCGATGCGTGCGACAAGATCGCCGTCTCGCACGGCCGCTGCTGGGCGCACGGAGGAGGTGCGTTCTGTGCGAGGACTGGAGTGAGGCGATCCAGAGCGAGGAGGCACTGATATGTTGTGTGTGTGGTGATTACCCAGGCAAACGATGTGTCGTGGAAGGGTGCAAGAAGCCGGCGTCCGAGCGGATGAACAACTGCTGCACAGACCACTACCACCCGCCCTTTGCTGGCTCCAGGGAAAGTGAAGAGTAGATAGACCCGACGGAAGGGATGGTATTTAATCTTATGTGATGTTTTCCCACGAGCAGATTCTGTTGAGGCTCGATCTGGAGACGCAGGACACTATTCTGCTTACTTTAGTGGGTGAACGAATACGATTTTGGATTTGTTTGTCCAAGGAAGCCAGCCTTCAGTACATGGAGCACAAAGAACCCTCGCCAGTCCAAGAGTTTGGGCGGCACGTACAGACCAACTTCCCACTATTACCACGTAATGTTAGAGCAGAAACCCTGTTTGCGGTGAATTCTGCGGCAGTGTGAACACTACGAAACTAACGTGGTTCAGCATGAATGCTGATGCAAATCGTGCCAAGCGGTGTGATTTATCATTGTGTGGACACATCATCCCAACAGTCCCAATAGTTGAAGTTGGCAATAAACGCGGCGCTTTAAGCCTGGTCTGCTTACGCGATAGGCCGATCGCCGTGTGGATGGACTTTTTTTCGTCTTCTTGCTTGTCTTCTTCTCGCATTCTGCGATTTCGCCTCGCAAATCCACTGCCGATGCGGCTCCAGTTTCTAGTCGACGCCGGCGAAGCCGCCGAGCTCGTGCCGCTCAAACTACTCTACGCGGTCCGCAACTTTAGCGTCTCGCTGATCGCGTATCTCCCGGTGCATTTTGTGTTCCCCCAGACAAGAGACCGTGAAATGCGGCCCAGCGCCACGTTTAGTCGGTCACCTGTGTGGTATTTCAAACGGTGCATACACACTGTCAAACCTATTAAAAAATTTCGAAGGGATCGGTAGCACGCCGATCTTGAGCTTCACCAAGAGCGAGATCGGCGTGCTGCTGGCGATCCCGTGTCTGACCATGATCGTCGGGCCGTCCACGTGTGGCGCCGTGGCGGACGCGCTCCACCGCCACAAGCACGTGCACGTGCTGTGCCACACCACGTCGGCGCTGCTCATCCTCGCCGTCCAGTTCGTGCGTTCGTTCCCGCTGATGAGCACCACGGTCTTCCTCGCGTACTGCCAGCTGATGCCGACGCTCGCTCTGCTGGATCTCGCCGCCATGAGCTCACTGCTCGCCACGGAGGATACTTTGGCAAGCAGCGGCTCTACGACGCCTTTGGCTATGGCGTGGGCGGCGCGGTCTGCGGCGTGGTGGCGTCGGCGTTCGACATCAAGCACTGCTTCTCCATGGTGCTTGGCGTCTCTGCATCTCGCTGGGGGTGCTGGTGCGGTACATTCCAGCTGGGTATGGAAATGGCGATGACGAAGACCAAGCAGCAGCCGCCCAACCGTGTGTCTCATCGTCGTCATTGGGTCGTTCTTGGTGAGGAACATTGTGTACTCCGTCATGACGCAGCCGTGGTATGTCGTGCCGATCAAAGTTCTCATCGTCGGGCTGCTCACCGCGGCATTGACTACGTATTTGTATGGAGCCGCTCCGAAGGGGGCCGCTGGCACAATGATTGGTCTTTTCTCAGCTCTCCAACGTGGTATTGGCGGCTCAGCCTCTCTCGCCGGTGGCTACGTGTACGGCGCGTACGGGGTGCGAACAGTCTGGAAGATCGGCGCATTCACCATCGTTCCAGGCCCACTGATGCCATTGGGGCCTTCGCGTGGCTCGAGCATGGACGTGTTGATTCAGCGGCGTCGGATCTGGAGACCCAACTTTGTGACGAACCCACAGTAGACAACAGAAAAGAACTGTCGTTCGGTGGCCTAGAAACGTGATCGTGTGCAATAAAACAGCGTCAATGTATCAAACTCAACTGGGCAATATGTACTGTACTAGCACGGCAGCTTGTTCGCATTTCCCATTCTGGCCTCAGTGAAGTGAACCCCTGTCGGACGTAGTACAAAATGGATCGTCTGTCTCTCCTGTCTGTGCGCCATCGTATGGTACACACCACAACAATAAATTTCGAGGAGGCCACTCCGAACAACCCGCGCGTATTCGCTAACTTCTACCGTAGGTACACACCAAAAACCTCACGGCTCATACACACGACTAAGCCGTCGCCATATTCAATCGCACTGCGGACGCGTTCGTCTGCTGTGGCGCTGAGTCCAGAATTTGGTTCGAGACAGGGCCAACGTATCCCGCTCGAACCCACTGTTGTTGACTGGTTGTGGTAGACGCACTGGTACTGGGACTGGTTTTTCATACTGCAATCCTACATGCTATGAACGGATACCAGATTCTCCATTCCGGGCGATGAATCCTCAGCCAGCGGGTTAAACACATTGGCAGAGGCGTTTACGCTCCCTTCAGAGCTAACGATGGGGACACGTCTAGTAGTCTAGAGCAAAAGCTGTTTTGCTTTGCCATTAGCGAAGAGGATTGGCAAGAGGACGACACAGATATTCCAATGCAGTCAAAGAAGAAAAGTCAGAAATCAATAGATTCGTACAGAGGACGAAATCATGCTGATCCCAAGCTGCATTGTGCAGCAGGCCCAGCACAGCACGACTAACCCACCGCCATCCTCCGTGAACTGCGAAAACGGATCCAAAGGCACGTGATTAGAAGGCCAGAAGGCCAAAAGACCCCTGATGGTTATGGAGATCGGCGAGGTCGCGGATCTGCTCGATGAAATGTGTGTCGGCCCGGTAACACCAAACATGAAACTGTAGTGGATCCTCCACCCCAGCAAAAGAAGCATAGTGTACAGATACGTAGCACGTACGTAGTCCGATGAGCCGTTCGACTTGATCTTTGCGCCGACCGAGTCAATATACCAGAGATCGCGCCGCCAGTGCGCTAGCAGTGAGGTCGCCACGGCCTCCAAGTTGCTGGACTTGTCGTTGCGGTAGCCGTGCGCGAGCGCGTCGGCCAACGACGAGTTACTGGCGATGCGCGCGTAGACCCACCAGAGCACGAGCTTGCATCACGATCAGATCTGGAAGCGTGCCGTCGCATCCGCTGACCAGCGTTTCGATGGACTTATGCACCACCTGAATTACTACTCAAATCCACCGATAGACGCGTTGCTCGGGTCGAAACGAGGGGTACGTCTGGCGTTCTGTATCCGCCATGCCCATGAGCGTCGCCGAGATGACGACTGCGATCCGTTCAAGGCAGCGCCTTCCCGCCGGGTAGTTGACGATGGGCATGTGCATGTGCTTGTCCGTCCTAAAAGCGAATACCATGCATAGCTTTAGTACTACCGCTCTTGTCTCAAGCAAAAGGACGGACGCACCCCGTTGATGGCGAGTGACGCGCGGATCGCGGTCTACACCTTGGCGGACGCGGCCGGCGCACGCGCTTCATCTCCGCCTCTCGTTCTCTCACCAGGCTGGTGTACGCCATGTTCGACTCACAGTCCGAGCGCCAGGCCAAAGCCACGCGCCAAGCGGCGCTACGCCACTTGCTCCACAAGGACATCACGTGGCTCGACGCGCACAGTGGCCAAGTGCTCCAGCTGCCGACCCGCATCACTGTCGACACAGACAAGATCAAGTACGGCATGGGTCAGAAGCTCGGCGAAGCGGTCAAGTTCTCCGCACAATTTCTCACGGGCTTTGCGGTTGGGTTTGCTCAGAGCTGGGACATGGCGCTGGTCATGAGCTGTGTGGCACCGCTCGACGTGTGCTCCATGTCGTATCTCCTGAGCCTCCTTCGCCAGATCGCCACTCGCTTGCAGAAGCCGGCGCCGTCGCAGGGGAAGCGCTGTCGTCCATGCGGACGGGGGCCTCGCTCAATGCCGAGCGACACGCCGTGGAGAGATACGACGCCAAGTCGCAGGTCGTGGAGGACGACAATAATATCCAAGTGTGTCGCCACACCGCGCCGGTGCAAGGCATGTTCACGTCCAGTATCTTCATCATGTACGCGGCTGGATTGAGGTACGCCGGCTGAAAGGTCTATACGAGCGAGCTCGCGCCCAGCACGTTTTTTCAGGCGTTCTTTGGTGTGGTACTGGGTACGACGATGGGTCAGATTGCGCCACACATCTCGGTGGTCGCCGAAGCGAGGGTGCAGCCGCTGGACTCAACCAGATTCTGGATTCCACGCCAACGATCGATAATTCCAGTGATCAAGGTGTCTGATTACCTGGAGAGCTCGGTGCTTCGCGGTTTAGACCTGGCACTTCACGCAGGTCAGACAGATTATGGCATTTGTCGGACCGAGCGGCGGGGGCAAGAGCACGAGCGTCTCGTTGGCGGAACGTTTCTACGACCACAAGACGGAGCGTTTTCGCTGGGCGATGTGACCCTTCGAGAGCTCAACATCGCGCGGCTGCGTCGCCATATCGGTCTCGTCTTCCAAGAGCCCGTGCTGTTCGCCACCACCATTTACGAGAACATCACAACTGGCAGCACGTCCTGCATCGTCTCGCGCGACCAGGTGGAAGCGGCAGCCCTGTTGGCGAACGGGCACAAGTGCATCATCAGTCTACCAAATGGATATGACACTTTGGAGGGGGAGAAAGGCGTGGCAATGTCTGGCGTCCAGAAGCAGCGAATCGCGATCGCGCGTGGGATGGTGCGTCGGCCGCGCATCTTGGTGCTGGACGAGGCCATGAACTCGCTGGACAACGAGCGCGAGCGCGTGGTGCAGTCGGCACTGAACGAGCTAATGCAGAGACAGGCGCAGATGACCCGATCGTGATCGCGCACCAACTGAACACGATCCGCTCGGCCGACTGAATCGCTGTGACGGCGGAAGTGCGAGTCGCTGAGCAAGGCACGCATGTGCAGCTGATGGCCGTCGCCGGCGGTGTGTACAAGAGCATGGTGGAGGTGCAGGAACAACACGAGCAGCACGAGCAGCGAAGAGACGAAAGCGAACGAAACAATCAAGATCCGACTCAGCCCCCAGTCGGCCAATTTGCAGAGAACGTTCCGCAACTGGAGCCTAGAGGCAGAGCAGCATTTCGCTCACCGACGCCGCAAAGCACAGCGAGTAGAATACTTTCGGGGTCTCAAAATCGATCAGGTCCGAATGGCTTACAAATGTCAACATTAAATATGAGAAAAAGCTGATTTTGTCAATAGTGCGCAATATCAGTGCACAAAGAGCGTGATCAGGATTTACTGCCATTAAATAAACTGATATGGGTTCGGTTCTGGGACGTAACAGAAAACCGCAAATTGACCCGTGATGGACCTCGAGGGGGGGCCATGCACATGACTCGGAAACTTCCGCATGCTGAAGCCCCCGATGAAGACGCCTGGACACCAGCTCAGCGCTCCCGAAGCAAAGCATTACGCCGTCGGCATGGTCGCGTCGGTGACCACGGCTCAAATTGCCCATCTCTGCGCTTCTCGTCAGCGAAGTGATCGCTTCCATGACGGACAAGTACGCGATCTTTCAGACCACCAACGACCACCAAGAGCTTCACGATCGCGCGATCTATGTGCACGTGTACGGTCTCTATTTTCTGTTTGGCGCCGCTGTGGTAAGGCGGTGCCTACTGGCTCCAAGTACTGTGCTTCCGCTGTGTGGCCGCCAAGTTGACTACGCGGTTGCGCCATTTGCACTTTGTTTTCAATCTGTTGTCAAGAGATTGGGTTCTTTGACGACTCCAAGCACTTGACCGGCGCGCTCACGCCCGATTGTCCGTCCACGTGCAGAAGACGACGCTGGTCCCGGTGACGCGCAAGGAAAAGCGCTGCAGGCCGTGTCGACACTTGTGCGGCAGTGGTGGTAGCGTTTGTGGCCGGCAGCTGGCAGCTCACCTTGATCATGCTGGTGGCTTTACCATTCAGCCTCGCAGGCGAATACATCCGCAACAAGAACATGAAAGGCGATCTGTTCCACGTGGATAAGATGGGCCGCGCCGGTGGGCAGGGCTCACAGGCACTCGCAAGCGTGCGCACGGTCGTGGCGCTCGGACTTGAGCGGCGCATGACCACTGCGTTCTCTTTGGCGCTGGAGGAGCCATGCGTTAGGGCACGAAAGAGGCCAAGATCAGCGGCCTCGCCATCGGGTACAGCTCGTATGTGGTCTTAGCCACCTATGCGCTCGTGTTTTTGGTACGGCGGCGTGCTCGTGGACCGCGAGCGGATCACGTCTAAGGAGCTCATCCGCACGCTGATGGAGATCATCATGGCCTCGCAAGGTATTGGGTTCGCGATGAGCTGGCTGGGCGAGTCCGCCCACACGATGAAGTCTATCTCGTGCGAGTCGCTGGACGACGAGAAGCTAGGCAGCGGCACGGGCTTGGCTCCTAGCGCGTGTGGCGCCCTAGCCGCCTTGACAGAAGCGGCCACTGCAGTAGGCCGTCGCACGTCCATGTAGGTCCTGGCTGAACGTGCCGTCGCCGCCGCCGTACGCGCTGTAGCCGCCATAGCCGCTGTAGACGCCTTGCACCGACGCTGACTGCAGCCGCGAGAGGAACAAGTCGCCGGGGGTGCCGTTGCCGTTGCCGTTGCCGCTGCCGGTGCTGACGACGACCTGCGGCGGCTTGACGGATAGATGCCGCCAAAGTCGATGCGCTTGGGCTTGACCACCGATGGATGCGGACCAGGCGCTGGCGGCGCACGGCGGGTGTGGCGTGGCCGTCGCGGCCTCGCTGTTCTGCGAGAGCTCGAGCTCGAGCGCGTCGTCGTCGTCGTCGTCTCGTTGCCGAGACTCGATGAGTCGTCATAGTCGATGCGCTTCTTGTTCCCTTCCTGGCTGCCAAAGAGGCCGTGGCTACTACTGTCGTGGTGGTGGCCGTTGGTAGCGGATGTGAATTTATGTAGATGTTCATGCTCAAGTAGACCTTCGTTTCAATATCGAATAGGAGTTTCGGCTGGAAGGCAAGCGTGAGACGCATACAAAAAAAGCGAGTCACGCGTTCGAACAATCATCACGGACGTCTCGCGGTGGATCAAACTTTGTCACCTCTACTCGTCTTCGTCAATACCTTCTCTGACGAGGAACCGTTCATACCTCAACGTCACACACACTTGGCGCTCCATGTTTCATGGTGCGAAATTTCACCTTCATGTACCAGAGCACGCTCAGTGCCGATCTGGTAAAGAGAACACCGGTGCTGGTCGGCGCATACAGAGTCCGACATGAGAATTCACGTGTGAGAACAGTCTGAAGCTGCGAGCGCCCCATGGCTCGCGCGAGGTGGACGATCGCGCCGAGATCGCGCCGAGTACTCCCGCCAGAGCGTTGGACTGGGAGAAAGAGGCAATTTTTCCAAAGAAGAGACATGCACGCACGCACGTCGGTGATGGACAAACAAACAGGGTGGTGGTGGTGGCCTCACTTGGTCACCTAGTGACTAGGCGCGCACTCGGCACGCGCCGCCACTGGCGTTGGCGTGGACGGCGTTGGCGTTGTTGGCGTCGTTGGCGTTGGTTTCTTTGTCGCCGTCGGAGTGTTGGTGTTGGCGTTGCTGGTGTTCGAGCTGTCACTGGCGCTGCCCCAGTTGGTTGGACCCGTTGGACCCGTCAGCGGCACCTTCGTCGCGGCGGCGCTGCCATAAACACCACCGCCTCCTCCACCGCCGCCTCCAGCCGTGGAAACCGCCGTGCAGTTGATGTACAACTGCCACTTGGGCATATGCAGCGCCAGCCAATAGAACGTCATCACCGACGCGCCGCTTCCGTCGCACGCCGCGCGGTCGTGCGGCAGCAGCGCTGGGCCGTCGCGGAACGTCTTGGCGCAGTTGGCGTCGTGGAACACGCGCGTGGCGTTGCCGCACCAGAGCTCGCACGGCCCTCGGTGGTCCCGAACAAAGCCTTCGCCCGCGTGGAACGAAAATCCACTTCGGCCGGCAGCGGCTGCCGCGCCACGCCGTCCACCGTGGACGTGCCACACGCTCGGACGTCCTTGGCCTGGTGCTGTAGCACGAACGCTCGCAGCGTCGGGCACTCGGAGCCTTGGAATGCCGTGGTGAACGCCGCCGTGTTGCGCTCGGGCGAGCCAGAGTACGACAGACCGCTCGGCGGCGGCAGCGCCAAACACCCGTCGATCTGGTTCACAGGCGCGTCGTGGTACGGTCCGGAGAAGACCACGGCGGGTTTGGACATGCGTCCGTTGGCGTCGACGGCGTGGATGGATGCGAGTGCAGCGAGGCAGAAGGCGCTGAGCAAGACCATCGTGGGATCAGTGTTGGGTGTTGGGCGTTTGGTGTTTGGTGTTGGGTGTTGGCGTTTCTTGTTGGCGTCGTGAGCTCAAGACGGCGGATGCGAGAACGAACGATGCTTTGAGACCTCATCTGTCGTCGACCACTACGTGGAGCATGGAGGCCTGTTCCGACTTTGCGATATTGGTGGGGGGGGGGGGGG